>CM019716.1:71122363-71133508 GCA_009760885.1 Achatina immaculata | reverse complement strand
AGTCCTCGATGTACTTTAGAAGTTAGAGAACCGTTGACTCTAGTAGGTCGTGTAGCCGCTTAAGCACGAGAGAACGATGCACTTTTAGCCCGGCCATCTTGCTTCTCTAACAAACAAAAAATAATCTAAAATTGTCCAGTCTTCAATGGATGTCTGAACTCTTAACACCTGTAAATGAAGAAAGATGACAACATAGAAATTCGATCACTAGAAATTCCATTTCTTAATCTATTAAAGTTGAATCACAGTAAATATTTTACATTTAAAAGTGGCAATTTGGTCTTTGCAAAAAGACATGGAGAACTTTATGTTTCTCTGGCTAAATTGCTTTATACTTGTATTAAGAAACCTGGTGAAGGAAATAAGAAATGCAACCGCCGATAAAATCACCACCACATACCTTCGTAAGTTTTCATTATTAATATACTATTTTACTTTTGACAGCTGCTGTGTGAGCTGTTATGTGAGTAATTACGAGTGTGGAGTTATTTTGTTAACAAAGTGAATGTCGCAGAGAAAGAGAGGGAGAGAGAGGGAGAAAGGGAGATAGGGAGAGAGAGAGAGGGAGAGCGAGAGGAAAGAGAGGGAAAGAGAGACGGAGGAAGAGAGAGAGGGGGAGAAAGAGAAGAGAGGGGGAGAGAGACAAGGAGTTAAAGGGAGAGAGAGAGGGAGAGAGAGAAGAAGAGAGGAAAGAAAGAGAGAGAGAGAGAGACAGAGATGTTTGTTTTCATGTCATGCATTGTAATAGTGCGACACAGTATAACTGTTATGAAATATGATTGAGTATAAATGTTGTGATATATGATCCTATGCGATGTAATGGGTAAACTGATGAGGGTGTACCAGCTTATGTAGTTAGACGCATGGTAAAATATTCTTCACAATACGTCAGTTAAAGATGAAATGAGGGTCAAAACAGAAGACAACTGTGCAGCACAACTGTTTATTATTGTTGATTGATCCCTGTTATATTTGCTTCTGTGTTCAGAAAAAGAAATTTTTCAATAAAATTACGACAATGTGACCAGTAACTCTATATATAATAAAATTTTTCACTAGTTGGCTTAAATACTGTAATGTAATAGGCAAATTGTCTTTTTCTACATCTCAGCCATTTTCATACAAGGTAAAATACTGTGTAAGATAATTAAGTTTATTCAGCTTCTCAGTCAGTGTCGTAAAATTCTAGTACAATTTTATAGGTTATTTTTATTCAGCTTCTTAATAAGTGTCGTAAAAATCTACAATTTTATAGGTTACTTTTACTCAGCTTCTCAATAAGTGTCGTAAAATCCACTACAATTGTATAGATTAATTTTATTCAGCTTCTCAATCAGTGTTGTAAAAATCTACTACAATTTTGTAAGTTACTTTTATTCAGCTTCTCCATCAGTGTCGTAAAATTCCACTACATAATATTGTTAGCTTATGCTGTTTGTCAATCATTGTCCTTAAAGTGTACTACAAAATTAAATGTAAAAATTTACAAAATTATAGGTAAGGTTTTTTTCCACTTCTGAATCATTGTTCTAAAAAATGTAATTTGATTTTGCTGTTTGGAAGTCGTTTTATTTGTTTTTCTGATCGTCTTTTTCCAAAACAACATCTCTCTTCCATCTTATTTTATTCTTATAAGAAGTCTTTGAATTTTTACTTGAAATTTGAATGTCGTTGAAATAGCTGTCTGGATGTTAGACAACAAAAGAGGTTCTCCAAACTCCAACAAAACTGCTCCTCCTCCTCCTTCTCTTCTTCTTCTTTTTCTTCTTCTCCTTCCTCATCATGTCCTCCTCCTTCGTCTTCCTATTATTGTGGTAGTGTTAGTTAATATTTGTCACAATTAGCTGAAAGTGAATGTTACCCCGGCATCGTTACGTTTATATTATAATTGTAAACTTCATTAACTGACATGAAATGAATACTGGGTTGCTTTAGATTTGCACATTTACTATCTATATAGTTATTTAATTCACTTAAATCAAAGTAGGGGTTGGTAGTGAAGATTTTAAGATATTGACTTCTTCTCTGAAGTGAATGCTGAACTCTTCACAAGCGGGCTCTATAGCAAGTACGATTAAATGATCACTGTATTATTTAAAGTAAGAGAACAAATTTTGTAGGATTAGACCTCGAAAAAAATCGTAGACAAAGCACTTTAGTGAGACGTGAGAGAAAGAAACATCACAAGAGAATTACCTGGGATTCGAACACGGACCCCGGTAGGACTAGCAGCCGTCTAGCCACGAGAGAACAGCGTACTATCGACTTAGCCAACTAGCACCCCAATAAAGTATATTGTTCCTTAAAACTATACCTGAAACTTACTTCATGTAATAAGCACTCGTTCGTTTGTTATTGTTGTTCAAGTTTGCACCAGACATGGCAGGAGACCGTGTGTATGTTTGTCTAGTTAGTACCTGCTAGAGAGACTGAATCTAAGCTACGGAATTTCTGTGTCACGACCTCGTTCCTTTCCGGGTGTCATGATCCCTCGTGTCTGCTGAGTAGTTACTAAAGACTTTGTCAACAAAACATCTTTTATTGGGGTGCTAGTTGGCTAAGTCGATAGTACGTTGTTCTCTCGTGGCTAGACGGTTGCTCGTCCTACCGGAGTCCGTGTTCGAATCCCAGGTAATTCTCTTGTGATTTTTCTTTCTCTCACGTCTCACTAAAGTGCACTGTATTATTTAATTCTGACAAATAAATTCAAGATGTATTCTCGGCAACATCGCTTGGATTGAATCACTTAATCATTTGTTCACAATATCAAACTCAAGATATACCACTCGTGATATTAGGATGATCCTAAACTCTGTTTTCTAATAGATCTGCAGTACGTAGTTAACCAATTTCTTGTCTGCCTCCTTTCCACAAAGTTTCATAAGTATCAATTCTTCTTAATCACTTGAATTAAACACTGTCTTAAAACTACTTCTGCTGTTCTTCTGTCCTTGTCTCTCTCGCTCTACTGGTCTTCTCCGATCGTCTGTTATTCCGCCTGGTATTCTTCTCTGATCGTTTACTTCTGATGGTCCCCCCCCCCCTACTTATTCGCTAGCCTCTTGACTTCCTCTTCTTGGGGGCTCCTTCCTTTGACCTCTGGACCGGTCACTACTCATTGAGTGTCATTGTTCCTCTGTCTTCGGGCTCCGTCCTCTCTCCTGTACTTCCGTACTTCTTCGTCCTTTTCTGTCCCTCCGCTCGCCTTTTTATCTTCAAGTCAAGCTTGATGGATTCCTTTTTATCTTCAAGTCAAGCTTGATGGATTAGATTAACCAATAAGTATTTTGGCTCCGAGATGCAAAAAGCTATCAATAGTGACAACATGAGACAACTACAGAGAATGTTTAACAAGATTTGGAAAGAAGAAAAGGTCCCTTCTAATTGGAAGAAGGGAATCATTGTTAAAATACCAAAGAAGGGCAACCTTAGTGACTGTAACAACTGAAGAGGAGTAACCTTAATATCAGTTGTGTCAAAAGTATTTTGCAAGGTCATTTTGAATAGACTCAAAGATATAGTGGATACTGCAATGAGAGAAGAACAAGCAGGATTTCGAAAAGGGAGAAGCTGTCTCGACCAGATCTTTACTCTAAGAATAATACTTGAAGAACATATTGAAAAGCAGAAACCATTAATACTGAACTTCATAGATTTTAAGAAGGCGTTTGATAGCATACACAGAGAATAATTATGGAGACTTTTATGTCTATATGGAATACCATCTAAAATTGTCAACATCATTAAGGACTTATACAATGGATATGGTTGTGCAGTCAAGACAGAAGAAGGGATGAGTGAATGGTTCCAGATTGAAACAGGCGTGAAACAAGGATGTATACTGTCTCCTTTACTTTTTGGGATTACAATAGACTTCATAATGACAAAATGATGCACAGGTAACACAGGTATTGACTGGGTACATGGGACCCAACTAGAAGATCTTGATTTTGCTGATGACATAACTCTTATCAGTAATAATGTGAATTCCATGCAAGAAAAAACAGATAGCCTATCTTCACTGGCTAGCAAAATAGGACTTGAAATTAACAAGGACAAAACAAAAATAATGAAAATTCCCATCAATCAAAATGGAAAAATACACATAGAAGGGACAGATATTGAAGAAGTCAATCAATTTGCATACCTTGGCAGCTACATAGACCAGGATGGTGACACTAGAAAGGAAGTTAGGATCAGAATTGCAAAAGCAGCTGAATCTTGAGAGCATATGGAATTCAAAAGTTATAAGCACAAAAACCAAGTTAAGACTGTTCAATTCAAATGTAATATCCACCCTCATTTATGCATGCGAAAGCTGGAAAACAAGTAAAGAAATAGACAAGAAATTAGACTCTTTTGAAAACAAATGCCTAAGGAAAATACTCGGCATCAAGTGGAATGAATTCAAGAACAATGCAGAGATAAGACAGATGACTGAACAACAACCAGTCTCACGGGTGATCAGGAAAAGGAGATGGACATATGTTGGTCACTTGATGAGAAGAAATGATCAGAGAATCCCAAAACAAGCTATCAAGTGGAACACAACAGGCCGAAGAAAATGGGGCAGACCCCGTGAAGAGGACATTATTAAGAGAGGCCAAGTTAACAGGCATAAAATCCTTTTTTGAGGTTGAAAGACTCGCCGAAGACAGGAAAAATTGGCGAACTACTTTGCGAGCCCTATGTGACGTTTAACGGCACGGGAAGGATATAAGATATAAGATTTTGGCTCCACCCTTCAGATGTCCACTGGTTCCCATGAGCGTTCTGATTGTTCGTCATTCAAACTGCCCCTTGACTTATATGTCTAAGTCAATTGTCCAATAGGCCACGCCTATAAATATTCAATTGGTCAGCTGGCCAGATTGGTGACTCCTTTGTTTAAAACCCATGTGCAATAGCTTCCTAATAGTGTCCTAACGCTAATAGGTGTCAACCGTGTCAATTCTGTCTATACAATTGTCATTTACCTAAGTCATTATCTTGCTCTTTCATTTCGGGGGTTTTAATGTGTCCTTGCTTGTCATTGTTTCTGTCTTTTCTATTCTGTTTACTCATGCCAGCATCCCGTCATACTAGTGTCATGGAAGTTTGTTTTCCTACCTTGCTCTAATTTTCGTATTTACTTTTTATTTTGCTATTGGATGTTATTATTATGCTTGCAATATATTCATAGCCATATTCAATAATAATAATAATTACAACTATAATCATTACTTACAAGGCCATGCTACACTATGGGATGTGATAAACTGGGTAAATTGATGAGCGTATACTAACTTATGCAGAGTTAAATGCTCACGTGATGGCAGCTGACTGGGTCCATATGACCAGTTAGCTTTGTAACTGGATACAGCCTAAAAGAAGATACAAAGTTAATCTTTCATATCAGAACGGTTACTTGTGTCTGAAGCTGTCTGTCCGCTAATGATATGGGAAGGATTCGTCGTGGAATGCAGAAAGTCGAAGTATGACGTTTGTATGGAAATAACTAGGAGTACAGGTGTATGTGCTTATATTATGATATCAATGTCTGTGTTAGATAGAGAATTATTTCTTTTAGATTGTAATGATTGTTTATTTAAGATAAGACGCTTTTTTACATTTTTTGCTTTACTTTTCATTCTGGACCTTGTCTTCTCGTTATCTTTTCATTTGCTGTATTTCATGGTATATTGTCATATTCCTCAATTTGTAAAATCCTGGAACTGATTCACTATATTTATCATATAAATCACACAATAAACAGGTGATATCTTAAAAGACGATCCTTCGTTTCTTTTATTCACTGGTATAGGGGGAGTGGCGTGAGAGTGAAGCTTTTGTCACACAGCACACACTAGTATAGGGGGAGTGGCGTGAGAGTGAAGCTTTTGTCACACAGCACACACTAGTATAGGGGGAGTGGCGTGAGAGTGAAGCTTTTGTCACACAGCACACACTAGTATAGGGGGAGTGGCGTGAGAGTGAAGCTTTTGTCACACAGCACACACTAGTATAGGGGGAGTGGCGTGAGAGTGAAGCTTTTGTCACACAGCACACACTAGTATAGGGGGAGTGGCGTGAGAGTGAAGCTTTTGTCACACAGCACACACTAGTATAGGGGAAGTGGCGTGAGAGTGAAGCTTTTGTCACACAGCACACACTGGTGTGAATTTAGCCGCGTGAGTGTCACAAACCACAACTGCTACAGGTCGCGTGATCAAGAAATATCACAAAACAATAAAACATCGTAATCATAGACTACACGTAGATCTTCTCACATGCAACTGCCTTCCTCTACACCGCATCTAACTACTACTACTGCTACTACTACTACTACTACTACTACTACTACTACTACTACTACTACTATTACTACTACTATTACTACTATTACTACAAATACTCCTACTACTACTACAAGTATTACTACTATTACTATTGCCACTACTACTACTACTACTACTACTAATACTAATACTATTATTACTACAACTACTACTACTACTAGTACAACTATTAGTACTACTACTTCTAATACTACTACTATTACTACTTCTACTACTACAACTATTACTACAACTTCTACTACTTCTACAACTTCTACTACATCTATTAATGTTACTGCTACTACTGCTACAACTATTACTACTACCTCAACTATTACTACTACTACTACAACTATTACAACTACTACAACTATTACTACTACTACTAATACAACTATTACTACTACTACGACTACTACTACTACTAATACAACTATTACTACTACTACGACTACTACTACTACTACTATTACTACTACTACAATTGTTACTACTACTACTGCTACAACTATTACTACTACTACTACTACAACCATTACAACTATTACTACAACTACTACAACTATTACTACTACTACTACTACTACTACTACTACTACTACTACTACTACAATTGCTACTACTAAAACTACTACAACTATTAGTACTTCTGCTGCTACTACTACTACAACTACTACAGCTATTACTGCTGCTACTACTACCACTACTACTACTTCTACTACAACTACAACTATTACTGCTAATACTACTACTACTACTACTACTACTACTACTACTACTACTACTACTACTACAACTGTTACTACTCCTACTACTAACATCACCTTCAGTGTCACAGTCATCAACACAATGAGAACGAGAACAATAAAATCAAGATAATTTAAGAGTAAATCAGAACAAAACAAAATCATTTTGAAGATGTAAAACACAAAAACAGAAAAAAGACTGAAAACCTGAAATTTCTGAGTAATATTGTTTATTGTAAATTTCAAAGCAGATTCTTAAAATGTACAGGATGTCCTAGTTTCTCTATAGGGATTCTTGGTGCAAGATTTATTAGTAGTTTTTTCTTTTGTGATTAGTGCGAAATGCATCAGTTATATTTATGAGATACTTTAGTTTTATTACAGTGCTTGCTGGGAAATATATTTACTGTATAATTTCTAAAGTTACAAGATACACTGCATTAACTTTATAGAACTTATTTTTTGCCATTTAATACTTTCCATAATTCGCTGACACTGTGGACTTTTTTTCTGTCTGTCTCTTTCGAATTTTAGACACATTTTAAAAAACAAATTTGAACATTTTAAATCTGATATATTTGAAAATAAGTCAGTGGTAACTGATTATGAATAAAAAAAAGAATGGTGAAATAGCAACGGCTACATAGAAAGAAGGAAAAAAACATATAGTATTCTTCATTGTGTGAAAACATAGCAGGGTGTCATACAGTCTGATTATAATTTCAACAAATAATAATTCAAACAATCGTCGCTCTAGTCGTCACTGTATTCTTTTATAACTATCAAAAAAACATTGCAGACTGAAATGTTACGTACAATGGTTATTTGTTGTTGTTATCTTTATGGCAAAAGTTTCTTATCTTATATCCTTCTCGTGTCTTTAAATGTCACATAGGGGTCGCAAAGTGGTTCGCCAATTTTTCCTGTCTTCGACGAGTCTTTCAACCTCATGAAGGGATTTTATGTCTGTTAATTTGGCCTCTCTTAACAATGTCCTCTTCAGAGTTTCACGCGGTCTGCCTCTTTTTCTTTGGCCTGTTGTGTTCCACTTGATAGCTTGCTTTCGGATTCTCTGATCATTTCTTCTCATCAAGTGACCAACATATGTCCATCTCCTTTAACTGATCACCCATGATACTGGTTGTTGTTCAGTCATCTGTCTTATCTCTGCATTGTTCTTAAATTCATTCCACTTAATGCCGAGTATTTTCCTTATGCATTTGTTTTCAAAAGAGTCTAATTTCTTGTCTATTTCTTTAGTTGTTTTCCAGCTTTCGCATGCATAAATGAGGGTGAATATTACTTTTGAATTGAATAGTCTTAACTTGGTTTTTGTGCTTATAACTTTTGAATTCCATATGTTCTCAAGATTCTTGAAGATTGATGCTGCTTTTGCAATTCTGATCCTAACTTCCTTTCTAGTGTCACCATCCTGGTCTATGTAGCAGCCAAGGTATGTAAATTGATTGACTTCTTCAATATCTCTCACTTCTTTGTGCATTTTTCCATTTTGATTAATGAGAATTTTCATAATTTTTGTTTTGTCCTTGTTAATTTCAAGTGATATTTTGCTAGCCAGTGAAGATAGGCTATCTGTTTTTTTTTTTTGCATGAAATTCACATTATTACTGATAAGAGTTATGTCACCATCAAAATCAAGATCTTCTAGATGGGTCCCATGTACCCAGTCTATACCTGTGTTACATGTGCATCATTTTGTCATTATGAAGTCTATTGTAATCCCAAAAAGTAAAGGAGACAGTATACATCCTTGTTTCACACCTGTTTCAGTCTGGAACCATTCACTCATTCCTTCTTCTGTCTTGACTGCACAAACATATCCATTGTAGAAGTCCTTAATGATGTTGACAATTTTAGATGGTATTCCATATAGATTTAAAATTCTCCATAATTATTCTCTGTGTATGCTATCAAATGCCTTTTTAAAGTCTATGAAGTTCAGTATTAATGGTTTCTGCTTTTCAATATGTTCTTCAAGTATTATTCTTAGAGTAAAGATCTGGTCGAGACAGCTTATCCCCTTTCGAAAACCTGCTTGTTATTCTCTCATTGCAGTATCCACTATAACTTTAAGTCAATTCAAAATGACCTTGCAAAATACCTTTGACGCAACTGATATTAAGGTTACTCCTCTCCAACTGTTACAGTCGCTAAGGTTGCCTTTTTTTTGTTGGTATTTTAACAATGATTCCTTTTTTCCAATTAGAAGGGACCTTCTGTTCTTTCCAAATCTTGTTAAACATTCTCTATAGTTGTCTCATGTTGTCACTATTGATAGCTTCTAGCATTTCGGCTGTTATTTCATCTTCACCTGCAGCTTTGTTGTTAGCTATTAAATTCACTGTTGTTTCAATTTCATGCAATTTAATTTCATCTAGGTTGACATTTAGTTGTGGGGCTAGTAAGTCAGCTTCAAGGTTTAACAATTCTTTTGGGTGTGGTCGATTAAGTATTTCTTTGAAGTCTTCAGCCCATCTTTGTTTTTTATCTTTATTTGATGTTAATAGGGTTCCAGTTTTGCTAATGATTGGTCTTTTCTTTAGATGCAATAGTACCTGTCAGCCTCTTTTGTATGTTATATAAAGTTTTGCTGTCTCCTGTTTTTGCTGCTTTTTCTGCCTCTTTCGCCATATTGTCTATGTATTCTCTTTTATCCCTTCTAGCCGAACTTTTTACTTTCTTGTTGCTTTCACTAGATCTTTTCCAAGATCTTTTTTTGCATTCAACATGTCTAATTTGACTGCTCATCTTTCATGTATATACTTCCATGTTTTTTTTTCTGATATCCATGCTTTTCTATTTGTTTTTTTTTTTCAATCCAGCGCTTGCTTTTGCTGCTGTGATTATGGCTTTGCTGTAAGAATTCCATAATTCATCTATACCTATCTCCTCAATTTCATTGGGTGTTTTGGAATGACTGGCAAGTTCCTGATTGAAATTACTATTTGTATGCTCTTCTTGTAGGCTGTGACCGTTTATCTTTCTGAGTACGGATTTCTTGTGTTGGCTTTTCAGCTTTAGTTTTATTTTCCCTATTCACAGGTTGTGATCACTGTTAACATCTGCACCCCTAAAATGATCTATCTGGTTTCTAGTTCTATCATCTGGAGATATCCAGGTTGTTTTATGTATCTCTTTGTGTGGGAATATTGTGCCTCCAATGACCATGCTCTCTGTTAAACATATTTCAATTAATCTTTCTCCGTTTACAGAATCTAAAATAATCGAAACTACAATGAGTATTTTGAAATGATCTTATATGTACTATGAATTTGTATCTGAAGACAAAATTGCAAATCGGGTCTTACAATGAAATTCTTATAAATAATTTTTAGTAAGTCACTTCATAACAAAGTTTTAGCCAAGATAAACAGAGAACTCATGATGGGAAATTATTTGTGTCTATTACACTTTTGTAACGTCCTTGCTAGTTAAAAACTGTAAATTTGTTAAAAATCACAAAATACACTGAAACGAAATTTAAATAAATTATGCCACATTTATTAGTAGACTCTCATTGCCTGTTTGATGAAGGTCATTACCGCAGGGTCAGAGACTTTGGTAAAAACTGTTGGCACTTCAGTAATACATGTTTTGTTGATAGAAAATACGAAGGAAGTGATACCAAAGGTGAGATAGCGATTATTCACTTCACACATCAGAGGACCACCAGAATCTCCCTATGAAGTGACAAAAAATGTGATCAGTGCGTGTCTGATGGTTGTAGTTTAAGGGTAGTGATGGTATATGTTTACACTGAGGACATTCCATGATTTAGTATTTTGTGAAGAGAGAGTCATAAATTTCTCAGATATTAAATAAACATTCAGAAAGTGAAGGTAACTATGCTTGGATTCCACAATAAAAGCTCAACATAACTGCAGTTTCTTGTCACAGAATATATAATATTTTCTGACAAGCAGTAAAGTCTCTTCTGTACAGAGCGAAACTACACAACTTCCTACATCATCAGAGGAAGTACCCCTCGTCAGACAAATATTTCGCCAATTAACTCCTGACACTTTAAGAAGACTCAACCCTTCTTGGTTATGACTCCCAGA
>CM019716.1:71090275-71122263 GCA_009760885.1 Achatina immaculata | reverse complement strand
TTTTTGTTTTTGTTTGGTGTTAGTGTCCATGTCTGACATTGATAGCATAAAGCTGGGAGGAAAACTGTACTGTACAGTGGCATTTTTGTTTCATATGTGATGTATTAGTTTCTCAGTAAAGGAGTCATTTGCCCAATTCTAACAAAGTACTTGAGTGAATCATATTTTTCTGACTGAAGAAGATGTTCTTGATTAATACAGACTTTATCTTCTCACACATACAGATTTCTGTTGTTTTAGATTAGGTTTCACAAACATTACACTTCACAAGTGCGACGAACTGTTCACATCATTATTTAATTCTGACTAATAAGATCGAGGTGTATAGTTGATGACAACACATGGATTGAAACACTTAATCATTTGTTCACAATATCATCAAACTCTATCATATTCTACCATATTTATCTTCAAGTCCAGCTTGATGGATTAACTAATAAGTATTTTGGCCTACCACATTTCAGATGTCCACTGGTTCCGATGAGCGTTCTGATTATTCGTCATTCAAACTGCCCCGTGACTTATTTCTCGTAAGTCAAATGTCCAATAGGCCACGCCTCTAAATATTTAATTGATCAGCTGGCCGAGTTTTTTTACTCCTTTATTTAAAAACCGTGTGCAATCGCCTCCTAACGCGTGTCAGTTTCGTCTATACAATTGTTATTTACCTAAGTCATTATCTTGCTATTTCATGTCGGAAGTTTTATTGTGTCCTCGCTTTTCATTGTGTCTGCCTTGTCTATTCGTCTTTTCTATTGTTTACAAGTGTCAACGCCCAGTCACCACTTTGTTATCACTGGACCATCCTACTTTCTGGCGTCCTTCCTCTGTGTTTCCTAAAAATACTCGAGTCGCCGAGTCTCGTCGTTTTCTATTCACTGTTTCCATTGTTTACTTTTCTCCGCGTCTTGTTCTAGTATCATGGAAGTTTTATACCTTTCTCTTCCTTTCCTCTCCATTTTTCTCAGTTGCTATTATATGTTACTATTTTGTTTATAGTATATTTTCATAATCATATTCATTAATAATAATAATAATAATAACAATACCCGTTACTTACAAGGCCATGCTACACAATGACCCGATTTGCTTTATTGCATCTGTTCTCAATCTCAGCCTCAGTTGTCTCTGAATATGATATTATGCTACCTGGGTATTTGAAATGTTTCACTTGTTTCAAGGGCTGGTTGTCTATGACAGCGGTTCTCAGACACTTTGTTTGCACGGCCCGTATTTAAAAGTCAAATATTTTTGTGGCCCACTAATAAAGTGCAAAGTATAAGTCTAATTTTATAAAGTATTATGTAATATTTTCTCTACATGTTTAAATGCATATTCATTGCTACACAAAAGTTCTTTTTATTTACTAATAAAGAGACCTACAATTCTGCGGCTTGCATCCATGCAGTCTGTCCCTATGCATTGTGTGAAAAATATGGAATAATTTTTTTTATTGTATCTACTCTTTTCTCTCTTTTTTTTGTGTGTGTGGCTGCTTTGATACTTCAGCGCGGCCCACAATACTCCCTGTCACAGCCCACCTTTGAGCCGCGGTCCAAGGGTTGAGAACTACTGGTCCATGAAGATCTTTGTTCAGATTTCTTCTCTCGCAATGGTCATGACTTTCGTTTTTTCAACACTGAATCTTCATGTTGTGGCTTTTACATGCCCTTGCTAAATTATCCATGTTCTGCTGTAGGTCTTTTTCTGATGTACACAAAGGATTTCGTTTATGGTCCACCTATTGGGCATGTTTTCTGGACGGTGTTGTGGATGTATAAGTATTGCTTCTGGTGTTGGGCAGTTTTGTGGTGGAGTTTTTACTATGTGTGTTCGCTTCTTTGTAGATGTTGTCAATGTATGTTATGAATAGAAATGGAGATGGTACACAGCCCTGCCTGACTCCAGATTTTAAGATGAATGATTCAGTGTCCCGCATTTGTTCTAACTGTACACTGACTGTTTTCATATTTTTTTGTTGCATAGTTTGATCAATTGTACACTAACTCCATAATGCTGAAAGATTTCCCACGCATTCGGAACACGAAAAGCACTCATGTAGATAAGCATTCCACGCTCCACATCATTTCGATCAAGCGGTGCGTTTTTTAATGGCAAATTGTATACAAGAATCTTTTTTTTTCTGGAAAAGCTTTTATCAAGAAGGTGTATTTCTTTTGATTGTCTGTTTTATAAAAAAGCAGTAACTTTGGTTTATTGACAAGGCAATTTATAATCATTTCTGAATCAAATTTTTAAATAAAATTGTCTAGTTTATCTCTGCTGTCTGCAACTTCTTCAGATTCATTAGTTAAAAATAGAACCACAACATGTTCTGAAAATCTGATGTCCATAAATAAATTTGTTTGATTTATTGATAATGTTATTTATTTTTTCATTCGGGCTGCATAAATGAAATTTATGAATTAAAATATTTTAAACAGTGAACCGAACACATCGCAAATTTGATTGCATTATGTACAATGTATGTGTGTATGTGTGCATGAATGCGTGCGTGGGTGTATGTGTGTGTATATGTAATTGATGATTTACACACACACACACACACACACAAGTGAGACACATATAGAAAAAAACGTTGAACAGATGACCGAGGCAAACAAACCTGAACTGTCTGTGAAGTCTGTGATAATTGTAAAGGATGGGTTATTTTGTTTACTTTAATTATTATGAAATTGTTTCTTGCCCCTTCAGTCGTTTCGAGATATTTAGTCTCTTTGTTTCTAAGCCTTTCATTTCATTCAAGTTCAATAGTTTCTGTACTTGTTTTCCTTTTATTTCTTTCACACGTATATAAAAAAACTATGTCGCTTTAATTAGTGTTCAGTTTAGCTCGATATACTTAATTATTTCTTTGAAAATGAAAGTTTCTGATAATCTTTTCTGTAACTCTCTACCACTCATTCTAGGTGAACGGAGCTATCCTCATCTTAGGTGATCAGAGCTATCCTCATCTTAGGTGATCAGAGTTATCCTCATCTTAGGTGATCAGAGTTATCCTCATCTTAGATGATCAGAGTTATCCTCAACTTAGGTGATCAGAGCTATCCTCGATGGCAAGATTTTCCAATGCTAAATCAGAATATAATGAGCCATTACCCTATGATATCTCAGAACCACTCAACGATGTCACAGAATCCACCTGATATGTTTCAGAGTCAGACGGAGATTTCAGAAAAATGTCAATCATGCCTTACAGTGAGTTACACCAGCAAATAATGACTCAGAATCAGCAATCATTGTCACAGACTTGGCCTGTGGTGACAGAAAATCGGTCAGTGGTGTCCCGCACCCAGACAATATTGTGATAGCATCCACCTAGCTCAGACTCTATGGTCGTGTCAATTGTGTCAGATCAGATGACACTGGTTCACTCAGTGTGCCAGCAAAGTGGATATATAATGATACAGGAATGTAGTCAGGTTGTGTACAGATGATTTATATACAAATAATATGGTCGGTGAGTGACTGCGAACAAATATGACTGTTAAATAACGGTAAAAATACAGTTAAAGAAATCAGTGTATATAAATATAAAGTTTGCTCTTGTGTGCAGATAATAAATTATTATTACTTGTTTTAGCCATCTGTCCACTCTTTTGATGGACATAGCTTCGGCTGATTCAGCCAACCAGGACTATGCCATACATGAAAGCCAGAGTATTGACATATAAACAGCTGGAATTGCATGAGTGTGTGTGTGTGTGTGTGTGTGTGAGCGAGAGACAGACAGACAGACAGACAGACAGAGAGACAGAGAGGATGCTATTCGTGAGTTACCATTGTTACATGGACAACATAACCTAACTTGCTGAAAAAAAATGATTGCTGCTCAAACGTTTCTCAACATTCGGCTACAAACATGATGAAGGTAGAGACACTTTTAACATATACTGATCTCATTTGAAACAGACAAAACAAAAACAAAAAACTAAAAAATAATAATCTTTAACACTTTGACACTCAGATTTAGGACTTACTCGAGACTTAACGTGAAGCTGCTCGTAATGACCTGAAATTTGATTTAAAACTTCTCTTCTGGGAAAAACTGTGTTTTAAGCACACTTATCTTAACACAGTGTTTGTGAGATAGGGAACATAGATCTGTTTACTTAAAAACTCTGACCTACCTCTGTAGCCCAAAAAACCTGTAGCAATCAACACTCAGTGGATTCCTCATCCCAAAGTTGGAGTGTCTTTGTGGAACTGTCTCATAACAATCTGAGATGGAGAAGGGACTTAAGTACAGCCACCATAGGCCTGAAAACAAAGTTTTGGCCAGGCCAGCCTACACGACTGTCTTCATGGCTGTCCGAGCAAGACCACAGTCTGCCCTAGCAAGGAAAGGTGCTGAAGTCGGAGGTACCCAGCCAAATGGTGCATCGCAAAAATCAGGGTAACACGCATTATCGCTAATGAAATGTTTCTATCTGCAGTTTTCAAACATGATGCTAGCCCTGTGAAGACTAACCAGGTAGGTGCATTGCTGGGACCCCTGCCTCGAAAGGGTTCACCCAATGCTACTGGAGGTAATCTCAGTTCGTCTTGTGGAGCCAGGAGACATGAAAGTAGAGCTACTGGCCAAGGGTGTTAGCAGTGTTAGAGATGGCTATAGCAAAAAGATGGAACTAGAGAACATATTCTTTGCAGAGCAGGTAAGTATATGCTGCATACAAGGAGACACACCTAACCAAAGATGCCGCCTTTAAAATCAGAGGCTACCAGTGTTTTACATCAGACCGACAGGACAGAAGAAAAGGAGGAGTACTAATACTTGAAAAGAATAACATCAGCGCATGTCAGATGGGAGTATACATGGAAGGAGCCAAATACCAGATGATCCATCTAAAAACCACTAATACAGACGTCCACCTCCTTAACTATTACTGTCCTAATGACCGTCCACTTGCTCTAGAAACAATCCCACACAAAGAGAGACTGATGGTCTGTGGCGATTTTAACAGCCATTTTCAGAGGTGGGGCTATGACCACATAGACAAGAGAGGAGAGGAAGTTGAGAGCTGGTAGGATGATAATGGACTTCTCCTGATCAACCAGCCAATGGATCCCCCAACATTTTACTCAAGGGCTTGGCATACAACCTCAACACCAGATCTGGCAATCCACTCTCCAGATCTGAAGTGGAACATTACACAGAAAGTTGGAAAACAACTTGGAGGTAGCGACCATTGACCAGTCTTCCTGACAATAGAAAATGAACTCCTCAACACTAGTAGCCCTCTCCCCAGATGGAACTATAAAAAAAACAAACTGGACAATGTACAGATATCGTACAGGTATCCTGGTGGGACAGCTGTCCATAGAAGGTAAGGATATTAACAGCAAAATGAAAGAATTCAGTGCTTGTATATTTCAGGCTGCCCGTGAAACCATTCCCAGAGGAGCTCGTTGTCACTGGTCTAGTGAGCTGGAAAAACTCCATGATGACATCATAGACAAACACATGGTGTGTAAGTATCAACACGGAGAAATCAAGTACCACTCTGTTCACCCTCTCATCTAAACAGAAAGCAGGTAAGATCTTTGTAAATGAAATATCCTTAAGGATGGACAACAAACCCACTTACTTAGGAGTGACTCTTGACTCAAAACTGACCTGGAAGCAACACATCAACAGTGCAGAAGCAAAAGCCAGAAGAAAACTAGCCATATTAAGAAAATTGAGTGGAACCACATGGGGAGCTAGTGAAAGAATCCTCAAGAATGTATATCAGCAAAGTATTCTACCACATTTAGAATATGGCTCAACATCTTGGTGCACAGCATCAAACACTATGCTGCATAATCTAGACAAGGTTCAAAACCAGTCACTACGGATTATCACAGGTGCCATGAGGTCCACACCAATAGTAGAAATGCAGAAAATAGTTGGTGTTCAAGCGCTAAAAGAACGTAGAGACACAAAGGTCATGACCTTGGGAGAGAAATTCTTCAGCTCAGTGAGCCATCCCCTGAAGGAGAGATTCAGTAACTTGGCACTAAGAAGGCTCAAAAGAAGCAGCTTCATTCATCAGGCCAAGCGTATGCGTAAGCTGATATCTGACCTTCCAACTGTAGTCGCTCCATTATCATCTGTACCAGAGCATACACCATGGAAAGAAGCAGATTATACACAAATAACTATTCAGACTGAAGTGAAAGGTGTGCAGAATGGTGAGATGCAAAGCAGTCGTGTAAGATCAACGGCCACACTTAGTTTGCTAGATGATAAATATTCAAGTGATACCTGGATACGTGTGTATACAGATGGATCTGCACACAATGCCATAAAGAATGGAGGGGCAGGAGCACATATTGAATATCCAAACAACACCACTGACAAGATTTCCATACCCACTGGAAAATACTGCAACAACTATGATGAAGCAGTTAGGGCAAATATTGCTGCAGTTGAAAAACTATCAGACTCCAGAATTGATACGTGCCCTGTAGTAATTCTCACAGATGCAAGATCAGTACTGGAAGCTCTTCAGTGCAACAAAATACCAGACCTTAAGGATAACTTGTCAAAAACTGGCCTACAACATGGAGTCACTTTGCAGTGGATTCCCTTCCACTGCAGGATACCAAGCAATGAGAAAGCTGACCGTCTGGCCAAAGAGGACATTGAAATGTAGCAACTAGACATACCAATCACCTATAATCAGAAGAAAAGCATGATAAAAACCTACAGGTAGCCACAAACACCACCACATGATGACTATCACATGCTAAACAGAAAGGAACAAGTCACCATTTTCCGTCTCCAAATAGGACACACCCGACTCCGAAGTCATATGTATACAAAGTTTAAAGTTAGTACTACTAATCTATGTACATGTGCCCAGGTGCCACAAACTGTGGAACATATCCTCCAAAACTGCACCAACTAAGAGACACTGAGAAGTAATTACTGGCCCAATGAAACCACTAAAGAAGATAAGTTCTATGGTTCCATACATGGATTACACAAAAAAAAACAGTGAAATTTATCCAAGAGACAGGACTGCAGGTATAGACAGACAATGCGAACGAAGAAGGGGAAGAAGATTTAAAACTTGCTACAAATCCTTGAATGCAACATTTCCTTTGTCCTAGACTAGACCTCCCTATACAGAGACGATGTTCGATTGTTCAGTGCCTGACTGCACCTGTGAGCATTTCTGTGCTCTACCATCGCCAGCGTCTTTCCTCAATAATTGTTGTCAGTGGTTTCATCTGCATTTCTGCTAATAAGATGCTATTTCTTATGGTGTTTGGCCAAAATATTTTTCTAATTCTTCGTAAACATTTAGTCTGGAAAGAATTCAACTTGTTTTCTATGGTTTTGGTGATTTTCCAGCATTCACTTCCATAGAGTAGTACACTTAGAACATTACTCTTAAATATCCTGATTTTCGTCTTCATGCTTAGTTTTTTAAAAAATTTCCATATAGTCTGCAGCATAGCAAAAGCCTGGTTTGCTCTAGTAAGTCTGCTGTTGATGTCCTCTGTGCTGTCTCCATTTTCTACTACTCTGCTGCCAAGGTATACAAATTCGTTGACCTCCTCCACGAACTTGTTATCTACTCTGAGTACATTTCTGTTGTTCACATTTTGCTTCATTAACTTTTTCTGAGTTCACTTCCTTAATGTAGTTATTGTTGTCAGGATCCTCATCCCAACATACATCTTGAATGGCCTACAATAAATCCACATGAATAAAACAGCATATGGGGCATCGCTTGTGCCCTTCAAGAGAGGGATATTAGAACCAATCACCGAGTTACCTCTCCACAATGATCGTGCAGTACACGATATATATATATATATATATATATATATATATACTGTCGACAATATAAACGCATAGCTTATATAAGCTTCATTTTTTAAAATATGTTATGATAAAATTTTTTTCCCGGGTATCTCAAACCGAACCAAAAACTGTCACCAAGATATCAGGTCCAAGATTGTTGGCGAGATTCTTCAGATGCCGCGTGTGTAGTGAAGCTCCTCCCGGGCAAGGAAGAAAATGCAGAAAAGCAATCAGGGTTGCTGTGTGGCGCCGATGTAAAAAGGTGATGGAAAGGATAAAGTGAAGATTAATCGGTATTGTCCAGTAGTATCGCTGCAAGAGCTACTCATACCACGGTGGCTCTTCTCTACAGGTCGGCCACGTCCGAAATACACCCATACAGGTGGTATATGTCTAAACCGGCTTACACCAATGGTGAAATTTGATGGTTACGCATGTCACGGTACTTCTGCTCTAGAGGTAGGTCATGTCCCAAACATGCACATACTGGGATAATATGCCTAAACCTGCTCACCCCAGGGGTGGAAGTCACTAGTGGCGAGGATTCGTCCTCCTGGACAAAAGCTCCGTCCTGGTCACAACTAGGAAGGGTAGCGACCACGACCACAAAACGGAAGTTGGAGACACGGGACCAGGGTAGTCTAGATAAGTAACCACCTCTCACCCGAAGGGGGTTGTATGCGTATCCTAATTACCCCGAGGTATTCCGGTGAGAAAGTCCAACGCCGGAATGGCGGGGCAACCACCTCTCACCTGGCGGTGATACACGAGCATCTCAAAACACGTCGAGGTTTTCCGGTGAGAAAGTCCAACTCTAGCCTGGATGGGCTAGTACCTCTCACCCAGCGGGGATATACTCATATCCAAAACACGCCGAGATTTTCCGGCGAGAAAGTCCAACTGTAGATTAAACTGGTGCAACGAAAACCACGGTCTCACACAATCTCGCTTCTGAGACCCACCAAGAATACAGGCTCAAGCCGTGCGATACTCCGAACCTCTTGTGGTCCTCTTGTGGATCTCGTTTTGGGGACCACACGGGGGACCATGGGACCTTTATAGGACCACAGGTAGGATCACAGGGTGGTCTTCGTGGTAGAAGCGAACGAAAATGAAGAAGAAGAAGAAGGTCCAAAATTTAGCGTGAATTTTGCTATTCTCATGGATAATCAGAACGCAGTAGCTGCACTTGGTAATCACGCATTTATTTTACCATAACTCACGCTGCGTTTATGGAAAAGTCATGATTGTTGTGGTGAGCACAACTCACTTCCCATGCAAATGAATCCCTACAAAAGGATGAGATTACACAAACAAATTCAGTTAATTTTCAAGCAGACTATTATAGCGCGTCTGTCGCAAAGTTTACGAAACATTGGTATTGGTCGATTACACGCAGGCGATATCATTCATTCATTCATTTGAATGTCGCTTGCGGAACTTTGCATCCCAAACAGCACTCCTGTAGGTCTCTCTGTTGTGAGCAAGATGCCCTGCTGCTGATGCATCCATTTGCAGATCATCAACGATGTCTTGCAGCCATCTCCGCCTTGGTCTTCCCCTCTTTCTTTTTTCCCATTATGTATCCTTCCAATATGGTATTCTTTAGATTATCATGACGTTTAATGTGTCCAAATATTTAAGTTTTTCTTTCCTTAATCCTCTTTACTAGCCAGCCTTCTTCAATATTAAACTCGTGTAATATAGATATATTAGTTCTTTTTTGTGTCCATGACATTTGAAGAACTCTTCTGTAGCATTTACATTCAAAGGCATTTAAGTGTTTCTCATCTGTCTTGTTAAGTGTCCAGGTCTTACCGGCATTTGTTGCGATAGGAAAGATGCAAGTCCTTAAAAATCTTATATTTGTGGTTCTGTCTGCTCCTCTCCACAGATTCTTTATTTGTTTTACTTTCTGTTACTTTCCCTCATTGTATCTCCATTATTAGTTAGTAGTGATCCAAGATATTCAAAGCTCTCCACTTCTTCCAGTTTTTCCTCATTGATACATATTTCAGCTGCCTTGTTTGTTTTGCTAGTTGTCATCAATTTAGTTTTCTTTGCATTCAGATAGAGCTTTTGCTCTTCGCTGTTCTTACGGACTGACATAATTAGATTTTCAATTCCTTTTTGTGTTGTGGACAGTAATACTGTGTCATCAGCATATCTAGTCTCTGGTATTTCATAACCTCCAATTGTTATGGCATCATAATATTCTTTGTCTACATCTTCTCTAACATTCCTCATTATATTTTCAGTAAACAAGTTAAATAAGTAAGGTGACAATATGCACCCCTGACGAACCCCTTGTTTTATATCAAACCAAGTATTTGTTTCACCATTTATTCTACCTGCTGCCTGTTGGTCTAGATACAGCAGTGATGTTAATTGTATCAAATGTGTTGGAAATCCCATTTTGTCCATTATTTCCCAAAGTTTCTGGTGTTGTACACAATCAAATGCCTTTGAGTAGTCTATAAAGGATAAATATAGATTCACATTAAACTCTCTGCCCCCCCCCCTCTCCTCTTTAATCCTGTCATGTCTTAGAGGCACATAGAGATATGGTGTTAGTGCCCATATTTTCCTTGACCTGTCAGCACACTAGAGGGTGATATGGTCAGTATCACGCCTGGCCGTCTTTCCTTCCCCAACTCCAGAAGAAGTCGGGTACCCATTTCTACAGCTGGGTGACTGGGGTGCCTCCGGCCGGATCCTCTTTTAATTTGCTTCAAAATCCCCCATTATTAATACAATATCATTTTTCCGTACCTGGTCTATTGTCGTTTACAGTGTGTTATAAAAGTCTTCTACTTCCTTTTCTTCTACTGATGATGTAGGTGCATATATCTGGATGATTGTTACATTTCTAGGAATGCCCTTAAGTCTGATTGTGAGGATTCTATCACTTACTGGATAGTAGCCTAGTAATGCTTTTGATGTTGATTTGTCCAAGTAAAAAGCCATTCCATTCTTTCCTCCTACTTCTCCACCAGAATATATACAGATATTATCATTATCGCTTTTAAAGTGTCCTGATCCTTTCTATCGATGTTCACAGATTCCAAAAATGTGTATCCTTGTTCTTTTCATCTCGTCATTTATTACTTGATATTTTCCCTCATATATCTCTCTCTGAACCTTAAGTGCACAGGGCACATGGGGCTTCCGCAATGGTTTTCCACAAATGCCTGTCCTTCGCCTTTTTTTCTGCTCTTGCCCAGGTGAGCCCTCTATTGCTCAACATCCTTTCTGTTGTTCTTCTCCATGTCTCTTTTGGTCTACCCTTACTTCTGTTCCCCTGTGGTGTCCATCTTAGTGCTATTTTTGGTAATGAGTTGTCAGTCATTCGGAGCACGTGTGGTACCCGGGATCTGCAAAGAATAGGACCACTGTACCCTACCACGCATGATCGTAAAAGACGACTAAAGAGGGTTCAGCATAGGGCCAGCAACCCTATCTGGTAAAAAAAACAAACTATCAGACTGCTACAGAAACGGAAGCAAGGGAAAAAACAAATGCAGGTGGAAGGAGAAATGCTTATGAGGAAACTAAGCCTATGAAGATTGTGGATGAAAGCCAGCCACTGGAAGTCCCCAGCCCGACTGCAGACCTCCTGGAACCTCATATATACATGAGAGAAAATATATTCCATGTTCCTACTCTTATTTTTCTTTTTAGTTTGATGCAGGGGTTTTCCTTGGTAACACTGTCAGGATTTTGTCCGTCATCACAATTACTAGTATTGACCTCTGTCTCACACTCTTCCCCAGTGTTAAAATTAGATCTATCTGGCCTGGGGACCTCACCACCAGATCTTTTTCCTATTTGATTTTCCATGATTGCTGTTTGGGTTTCTTTATATATTTCCACAAGATAGTTTACCATTGCTTTCCTTCTGGGCAGTGACTGTATTAATCATTAATCGTAGCCATTGTCCCTACATTGAGATCATCTGTCTACCATCATAGAATGGTGACCATAACCAACATTATCTGTCGGCTGCTCTCCCATTCCATCCACCATCTGCTCCCATGGCTTCACGTCACCCTTATTGGGGGGGGGGGGGGCTATACGGGTACTCCACCTTGCCCAAGGGTGTCCTTCAGCTTGCCAAAATCAGATTGCCAGGCATTTAAACGAGCAGCAGAGTACTATCAGTCGACTTTGGCACCATTTACAAGCCACTGGCTCAGCTGACGACCAGCACCGCAGTGGACGACCCAGGGTGACAGCAGCAGCTGATGATCGCTTTATTCTGGTTCATCACCTCAGAAACAGGTTTACAACAGCTTCCTCAAGTGCCCAGTCAGTGCTTGCAAGACGTTGTGTGTCTGATCAAACTGTCCGGAATAGACTGCATGAAGCTGGACTGGTGGCACGACGACCTCACCGAGGTCCTGACTTAACGAGTCGCCATCGCCAAAATCGACATGTTTGGGCCAACCAGCGTCGGCCCTGGACAACTGACAATCAGTGGAGACGTGTCTGGTTTAGTGATGAATCTTTCTTTTTTTTGTTTTTTGTGTGCACCGTCATGATATTCGGAGAAGGGTCTACCGTAGACCAAATGAACGTTTTGCCAAAAATTGCGATGATGAAGCTCCGCCGCACGGTGGTGGAGGTGTAATGGTATGGGGAATGATTAATTTCAAAGGAAGGAGTCCATTGGTGCAGACTGAAGGAGGCTTGAATGCGCAACAATACGTCAGTGACATTCTTCGACTCCATGTGTTTGCATTTTTGCTCCGATCGAGCACCTATGTAACGAGCTGCAAATACGTGTTTGTCGCAGAAACTTTTCTGCAGGCAATTGTCGTGATCTGCAGCAGGCACTCCAAGAAGAGTGGGCAGCCATCCCACATGCCCATATCAAACATCTGATCGCATCTATACTCAGGAGATGCCAATCGTTATTCGATACAAGTGGAGGCCACACACCATACTAAGTTGAGAACCCCTGAGACTAACAAATTCTCGTCACACAGATGCAAGAAACTATCAAGTGAGTACTTAAATCCTTAGGTATTGTTGTGTGAAATTTGAAAATTTTATTCATTCAATTAAAAAAGCTACAGAATATCAAAGTTATGGCTAAAATTGGGTCATCAGTAGTTATGCTTTTTTTTTGGACAGTATATATTAATACACAGCATTGAACATTAGTGATCATGAATTACAATGATATATAACACACAATATTGTGGGCGATGGGGATAAGTATTTCCATATCAAACACAGCACAGACGAGACTGAACTTGCCCCGTCAACTGCCCGCTGGCTATGCTCAGTGTGAACTTTTCCGCACGTTTTTTCCTTATTATGGGTCTTCCACCCCCGCATCACGTGAACTGCACCTCTCCGTTAAGGATCCGTATACTATTCTGGGCTTCGAAAGGCAGTTCACAGCATCTTGCTTATAACCGAGAGGCCTACAGTAGTGCTGTTAGGGAGGCAAATTTCCGCAAGGGACATGCAAATGACTGACTGACTGAGTGCCACCTACTACCCCACTTCGCTCTCTGAGACTAAGGCCAGTTAGTCCACGCCTGCCTATTTGGATAAACCCTTATTCACAGTGATCGTCCATGTCTAGAGGACTTTCACCATCCGCCATCTGTGAGACGCGCTTGGTAGGGGATGATAACCCAAGCTTTACCTCAGAGATTGGCATCACACCTCGCAAATCTTCATTTAAATATTCATAATACTTCACCACATGCATTCTCAGGTGCATCTTCTTGCAAGCCACAGCAAAACGGCCTATTTTTTTCTAATATATTTTCCATTCTTACTTGTATGCTACAGATGTGAATTTATATTTTACCTTTTTTTTTCTCCCGTCACTAAGTCTTTAGATTAATCTTCATTTTACATGATAAAGATCAAATAGAAACGATACAACTGTGTGCCCGTTAATTAATAAACCTGTTACTACTCTTTTGTTTTAAATAGTATTACATTTACACAACTACGTTATGAATTTTTAAGTTTAAAAAGACTATCAAAAAGAGGAAATATAATTCTGATAATGTACTTTAAAAATACGTCAGCTGATTCACAAATTTTTATTTCTCTTGATTTCAAATGAACAAAACCGACAATAGTTTCTTTTACGTCAACAACAACATAAATATCATTTTCAATTGCTAATGATGTAAGTTTTGTAAGTCTTTGTTGCGAAATACTTATTCATAGGTATGTCTTAATTAATTTCAGTTTGATAACAGAATGACTTGCAGGATCGCTTTCACCTGTCCATATTCCCGTATCTGTCCGTCAAGAACATTTAAATGATAGCAGCGTCTTTATTAGTTGTAAAGGAATTTCGTCTGGTGGGTGATAATTTTCGTTTTCAATGGCTACCGTCATTTCCCATCCGTCGAGGAAAACAACTCTGTCTGCGAGACCAGCAAAAACATTGCGTATCATTTCTAATAAATACATTCCAAGAACATCACCTCCGACAGCGTGATTGAAGTCGTGTTCGATAGATGAAACATGAGGGCCACGAATTCCTACATAAACGTTTGAGTTTCTTTTAATCAGTCGTTGGATAGCGTCATGCACGGCTTTTAGGCGAAAGAAAGCGATATTCAGATGAGATGGTGCGATGTGTAAAAAATAGTGGATTACAATCACATGTGTACCTGTAGATGAAATGCTGTCAATCTGATTGGCCACGCCTCCATAAGGTAAAGGCCTCCTCCACTGTTTTCCAAGATAAAGTGGATACTCTAAGGGAGTAAATGTAAGTTTTATTCCATTGTTTTTGTTCATACTAATATATCGGTAGGGCCAATATTCTCCACTGACTCTAACTGCATTTATTAACTGTCCTAGAGCATCAGCTGTGCGAATCCCGTTAGAATCACCAAACACCCAAATATTTGTGTTCTTAAGACAAGAAATAGCCCATTTCGTTGTAATTTCAGGTCGTCTGCAAACCAAAGATACCCAGGTCTTGTCCGGTGTCCAGTAACCACTGGGTTTATTGTCTAACTTCCACGTCACACTTGGGATTGTCTCTTTACAGGGTTTCAAGTTTGGTGACTGACCTGAAGAGTGAAAAGGAAAGGAACAAAATATTACATAATCATACATAGTACCGCAGTTCTTTGTTTACTCATTCATTTACCAACACATTTTGTAAGGGTGAAAGGAACCAGCTGAAACTGTACAGGCAACATTAAAAAGAAAAATATAGTTTAAGGACTTGTTTTATGTGAACGCCTATACTTTTAGAAAGAGACAGCCAAACTTCTCACAGAAATTCAGAGGTGTCATAGTATAACTAATCTATAAATGCCCACGTTCTGGGCTGTGTGTTCAGTGACGATATCCAGAATTTATAAACGTTACTTAGGAACCAAGACAGCAGTAAATACGTCAATCATTTATGTTAATTTGTGCCAGGGTAAGACTGGTTATGGCTAGTTGGCGTGACATGATGAAATCTTTATCATTTCAGTTAGGACAGTCAGATATTAATGTGAATGAGTTTCTCTTCTTTTCTTTTATATTTTAATGCTTTCCGACAGAAAACGTGTTGGTATTTTACTACTAAAAAGTCCGCTGTTGGCGATATCTTCAGCTGCCGTGCGTGGAGCGGTGCTCCTCCCGGCCAATGAAGAAATTTGCAAATGAGGTTGCCGCGCAGCATCACTGCGGAAAAGATGGTAGAAAGGATAAAGCGAAGCAAACAGTCAAATCACGGCACCTCTGGTTTGGAGGTCGGCCACGTCCTGAGTGCAGTCATATCGAGTGAAATGCATGAACCGGCCTGTCCGAGAGTTAAGACACTTCTGGCGAAACTCTTCAAATGCCGCGCGTGGAGTGAAGCTCCTTCCGGTTAAGGAAGTAAATGCGGAAAAGAAATAAAAGTTGCTGTGCGGAGCCGATGGGAAAAGGTGGTGGAAAGTGAAGTTTAACCGGTATGTCCAGGAGTATCGTTACGAGAGCTATACCACGGCACCTCTGCTCTAGAGGCCGCCCACGTCCGAAATACACCTACACTGGTGAAATATGCCTAAACCGGCACACACCAGGGGTGGAACTTGATGGCTAGACATGTCATGCCACCTCCGCTCTAGAGGTCGGTAACGCCTGATAAACACCCATACTGGTGAATTTTGCCTAAACCGGCTCATACCAGGGGTGAATCTTGAAGGCTATGCATGTCACAGTACCTCTGTCCTAGAGGTCGGTCCCGTCACAAACACGCCCATACTGAGATAATGCCTAAACCGGCTCAACATAGGGGTAGAAGTCACTAGTGGTGAGGATTCGTCCTCCTGGACAAAAGCTCCATCCTGGTCACAACTAGGAAGGGTAGCGGCCACGACCGCAAAATGCTGAAGTCGGAGACACTGGACCAGGGAAGTCTAGATAGGCAACCACTTCTCACCCGGCGGGGATGTTTGCGTATCCTAAACACGCTGAGGTCTTCCGGTGAGAAAGTCCAACCCTGGACTGGATGGGCAACCACCTCTCACCCGGCGGTGATACACGGGTATCTAAAAACACGTCGAGGTTTTCCGGTGAGAAAGTCCAACTCTGGCCTGGGTGGGCTACCGCCTCTCACCCAGCGGGGATGCACTGATATCCTAAACACGTCGAGGTCTTCCAGTGAGAAAGTCCAACCCTAGACTAAACTGGTGCAATGAAAACCACGGTGTCACGCAATCCCGCTTCCGAGACCCACCAAGAATACAGGCTAAAGCACTGTGATACTCTGAACCCCTTGTGGTCCTCTCGTGGATCTCGTGTGGTCTATTTTGGACCACACAGGGGACCACGGACCTAAAGAGGACCACAGGCGTGAATTCAGTAGGTTCACAGTGCGGTTTTTGGTGGTAGAAGTGAACGAAGAAGAAGAAGAAGAAGACTACTAAAAAGTAAAGCATCCCATTTACAGGCACACACGTGCTTGTAATCCACTATTTTTTACGTATCGCACGATCTCATCTAAACATCTACTCCCTTAGTTATGTGTATAGGTTTTTTAAAATACCTGCATCAGTTTACTAGTTAAATAAATAGTAGTGAGATTTCTTTTATTTATAAACTTACCTGTATCGCTGATAAAAAGAGTAAAGTTGTGAGAGATCAGCTTAGTGGACATCTTACTGTAACAAAAAATTATACTTTAGTCAAATATACAGAACATTCAACATCTGAGGAAGAATAGATTTAAAAGGCTTTGGGGGGGGGGGGGGAATTACAGATTCTTTTACATTCTGAGTTTGATTTTTTCCCCTATCTATTGTCAATAACTGGAGGCTTTTCTGCTCAAAATTGCGAGGAAACAGATATATTCAGAAAAATAGGCATAGGCAGATATTCATAAAAGCAGACTTACAGGCAGACACATATTTGAATGGGCAGGTAGACAGGACCAATAAAACAGACAAGCTGACTGGCAGACAGTGAGGTAGAATAAGCATATTAACAGACTGGTGGATGGATATATACCTTGGTGTGTTTTTTATCAGTTGTTGTTCAGCTGGTGTCACCTGCTGGGGTGGAGGGATTGGGAACGAGTAAGTTCCTACCCAATCCGTGCAGCTTAAGCTGGGAAAAGATAATAGAACAAGACATCGGTCTCTAGATAGCCAAGGTTTGAGTTATAGGCGTTAACGATCGATTTTATCAGTTCCCGTTCTGTCTTGCTTTTACTTATTGTCAGTGAAAATATGCACATAGTGTAGCCATTCTGTTAATCAGTGATTGCACAGTAGTTTCGATAAAGACTACATTGTCGACAAATAACAGGTAATTGGCTTTGTGTATTACACCATCAACATGGTGGACAAAGGACAAAGAGTTTTCAAATGTGATCCCCATGTACTTCATAAAATGCGTTATCTCAATTTCTTGTCCCTAACTTTTTACGACCGGAACACTGGACCTTACAATTCTAATCTTTAGTGAACAGCAAAAGAATGTTGGCTTTCACTGGCTTTATAACAGCACTGTTATCATCATACCAGCCTGTTATCTCATCAAACCTAACTTGGACCCCTGTGGCCAGGTCCTCTCGACACCTCCCATGCTCCTATGTCAGTATATCATCCGCATATGTCGGCGCCCTCCCTGGACTATTCCAATGTAGCTTCGCATTTTATGCGGAATATATAGAGACCTGTCTGGTAGCTTTGTACCTCCATGATCTATTATCTCAGGCCAATTGATCGTTTCAGTATCTTGGAGGCTATCCGTCAGACAAGCCATGTGTCAACACCAACCTCCATCATTAGCGTCAACACCGCTCATAAACCACTTTGTTATATGCAAGTTCGAGATAAAAGAACTACAACCGCAGTTTCTTCTCTTCTCTTAAATCCCTCATAATACGCCAGAAGTGACGGACTGATAGTTGTATCTCTGCATGAACGATAACTTCCTAATGTATCCTGTAGCAGATCACTAGTCTAGACATGGGGATATTCGCCTGGTTATTATCTTCTCATGCCTTTTTGTAAAGTTATGAGGCGATATCCATTTAATCTGGTGTTGTCTTTACCAGTTTGGGCAAAGGCACAAGGCGGCTATACAACCACTTGTGGGGTATTTCACCAGTCAGCAGTCTCTGGCTGTATTCCTTTGTCATGTTCCGTACCCCCTCATCTTCAGCTTCCTTTAGATCTCCATACCGGTCTCCATCAGGACCAATAACCTTATTTTTGACAGACTTTATTGTCTGTCGGACTTCCTCCACCTCTATTGGACCAATTTATCGCCCTTTGAAAATGAAGATCATTAATTCATTCGTTCCACGAACTCTGCCTGTACTGAATATTGTCTATAGTCACTATGCTTTCAGACATGGAACATGAAGTAACTGGCATGAAGGAATGGGGCAGTTACAGTCTGGAACTAAAAAAAAACACAAAAAAAGGTGTTCGACTAATGCTTGGAATTGTGAAGTGGAATATAATTAATATATTTGCTAGAATCAGCTCGTTACTACAAGATATACAGAACTAAACGTCTACAAGTTAACACTTCCATGTACTTTATCAAATATTTATTAGTACAGCAACCCACATCTATTTTATTCTAAGTGCTATGCCGCGTGGCATAGGCGATCATTTCTCTTCACAATTCTTTTCTTTTGCGTTGATTATGAGATCCGCAGGTGACTTTTGCTACAATGTCAGGATGAGGTAAAGGCGGTAAGGGCCTCGGTATGATCTTTTCCTGGAGGTTGTGTGCTTGCTGAATTTTCTGATGGAAGCGCCACTTTTCTTTTACAATCCAGAGACCGACATGGAGGGCGGTCAGGAAGAACTCCCTGGAACCCTCGTCTTTACAGTAAGTGGGCAGAATGCCACACGGGTATCATACGCTTTCATGCACAGCATCCTTCTGGACCTGTAGGTCTTGGGGTCAATGGAGTGGCGACCCTCGGCAGCTACGAGAACCGAACAAAGTGGTTTGTCACCCTTCGACAAGTCACTCATATAACCCACTATGGCTCGTTGCATGGGAAAACCCTACATCTGGAGGAGTCCAAACTCTCAATACACATTGAACATTTGGACAAAGAACGTGTTAAAGGAACGCTACATTGGATGGCTGCGGCAGTGAAGACGCAAATGGTCAAGCGCCTTGTCACATTCCTGACCGGCGACGAGGAGGCCGAGGTGTCCCGAGTCGAGAAGGCCAACGACAAGTGGGCTTTTCCGTGCAGACCGAAACAAGAGGTCCCACACTACATGTCTTTATCTCACTTCAGCGGAAAAAAAAGCACAGGATTGCAATTACCCTGCAGGGCAGGAATACGTCATGTCAAATTTGTAGCAGCGATGCCCATTCCAGAAAAGCAAAGCCAGCCCACAGAGACAACATACGACAACAACAGGTCTCTGTAGTCAAGAGGGTCGAAGAGCGACCCGCCACAACCGCCGTGGACACTCAAAACCAAGCCTCTGGCAACCAAGAGCCAGCACCAGAGCCCACCGATGATGACGGGTTTAAGCTGGTGGAGAACAGGAAAAAGAGGCGCCACCAGATAACCGCCGCAGTGTCGCTGACCTCCAGCGAATCTCCTTGCACCCCAAGGAAACGGGTGCCCACCGGCAGAACCGTAGAAGCCAGGAGTCAGCTCCTGCCAACAGAAGAAGCGCAAAAGGTCCCTCTTCCAGAGAAGGACATAGACACACCAGCAGTTCCAGCAGAGGAAGCAGTGAATGTCCCCTTTGCAGAGGAGGACATGGACTCACCACCAGCCGAGGAACCCCTTTCTTGGGCCCAACTCACAGGAGAAGGACATTCTGACGACGAGGATCCTCCCTTAACCATTGACGAGGACATTTTGTGTTAATATAACTGTGTCGACGGGACATTCTATAAGACGGATTACTGTGTTCATTTCTCTAATCTAGGAATATTTCTTATATTTGTGTCTTGCTTTTTCTTAAATATTTGGATGTACAGGAGCAAGGTAAACAATCTACCTCAAAATTGTTACCCTTATTTTTAGTTTATCATTATTTCATTTATATATAGTTATTTTAAATTTACAATTTTTCATTTGTGCTTTGCTCCCAATATGGCTGATAAACTTTCCATTTTATCTATTAATATTAGAGGACTGAGAAGGAAACTCAGTCAGTTAGTGCACCTAGTACACAAACACAAACCAGATTTTATCTTTATCCAAGAAACACACATCACCACAGACACGCACGCCACCAACATCACACAACTCTTAGGACTCAGACATTCATGTTTCAGCTTAGGGAAAATACACGCAGGAGTAGCAATACTACAAGTATCAGAAGACTGGCAAATTGTAGGACACAACAGAGACAGCGAAGGTAGAATAGCAATAGTGGAAATAAAACACACAAGTTCAAATCACAACAAATACACATTAGTCAATGTATATGTACCAGCTGTGAAAGACCAGCAAAGTAACTTCTACGACAAACTCTCACAGACGCTAACATCATTCCACAGAGGACAAAACATTATTATAGCAGGAGACTTTAATTGTGTCCTGCACGATTTTGATCTGTCGAGAGGAACAATCAACAAACGCCGTGAACTCACACAAACAGACATACTACACAACGTCATAGACGAACACGGACTTGTAGACACATACAGAAAGACGAACCCACATGGTAGGGAAACTACACACACTGACACAATTAACATAAACATAGGACGATCAGCCCGACTAGACAGAATATATGTCCCAGAGAATCTCCTAATAAATGACATCAAACACATAGACACAACATTAAATTACACAGATCATAAAGCTGTCATGGTCACATTAAATGCAACCTTGACAGAACTCAAAAGCAAACGCTCCCCACACTGGAAGTTTGATAACAGCCTGCTGGACAACAAGAACTATGTAGACAGCATAACAGAACTGTTAGACGCGTACACTCAAGACTTACCCAAATCCAACCTCACAGAATACTGGGACATATTAAAGAACACTATCAGAGAGAAAACACAGATCTTGGCGACAAAAATACACAGATACAGACGACAGCAACAACAAATGTTGGAAAACGCTATTAAACTAACCAAGCAGATAGATCCCAATAGTCCTCACATACACGCGCTAGAGGAAGAATTAGAAAAATACCATCAACACAGCTACCAGGGTGCTTTCATCAGAACAAAACTTGCCTCTGTCGTACAAGAAATACCAAGCAAAAATTATCTGGGAACAGAAAAAATGTGCAAAGAAGCAGACAAATACACAAAATAATAGACATAAATGGACAGGAACTGACAGACACCGCCAAAATAAGCCAAACCTTTCAAGATTTTTACAAACATCTATACTCTGAGGACAAGGGTCAATCAGAAGACATACACAACAAATTCTTGAACTACGCCAAACAAATTCCTGAAGAAGATAAACAAACATTAGACATCCCACTCACGCTAGAAAACCTACAGAATGCGCTTGACACATTCCAAAAGAACACATCTCCAGGACCGGACGGCCTCACTGCCGAGTTCTATCAGAAATTCTTTCACATTCTAGGACCTGTCTTACACAAGGTGTTTATTGAAGCTTTCGACAGAAAAGAATTACCCAACAGTCTCAATCAGTCATACATAACACTCATAAAGAAAAGCAACGCAGACACAACCCAAGTAAGGAACTACAGACCTATCTCATTACTCAACGTAGACTACAAAATCCTAGCAAAATCCCTAACTATGAAACTCAAACCCGTCATGCACACACTTATACATGAGGACCAGCAATGCAGTGTCACCGACAGAAACATAAATACACATTTACATTTCCTAAGAGATGTTATCCAATATTCTCACGATAGGAATAGCCAGTCAGCAATCTTATCGCTGGACCAGGAGAAGGCTTTCGACAGAGTTTCCCATTCTTTCCTCCAGAAAACTGTCCAAATGTAATCTTGGGAACTACATCAGAGACTAGATCAAAATTCTATACAACAAACCAGAAAGCAGACTTTTAATAAACCACACCCTAAGTGAACCAATACGTTTAACCAGATCTGTACGTCAGGGTTGCTCACTCTCACCCCTGTTGTATGTGCTAACTCTAGAGCCACTCCTGGAGAGAATCAGACAGAAGGTACTAGTCAAAGGAATCTTTATTCCTGGAATGGGAGAGAGGAAGTCGTTGGCCTACGCTGACGACACAATCTTCTTCCCCTCCAATATATCCTCTATCAAGAATATTCTAGACATATTTACAGAGTTCGGACAAAGCAGGGGGGCCAAAATAAACAGTCAGCAATCACAAATAATGGGTTTAGGCAAATGGATCAACAAAACAGACTTCCCATTCACATTAATACAAGTCAACAAAATCAAAATATACGGAATTTTATTTACAGCTACTCCTTCAAATAGCATCAAAGCAAGATGGCGAAATATAATTGAAAAAATAAAAAACAGACTGGAAATATACAAATATAAAACAACCACCATATTCGGCAGAAGTGTCGCAGTCAACACCTGCATCATACCACAGCTTATATACACCGCAAACATCTTCCCCCTGCCTAAACAGTCACTTAAGGAAATAAATTCAATGATTAGCGACTTTATTTTCCGACACACAGTACACAGCATCCAACGGAAAACCTTGATGCAAGACAAAAAAAAGAGGAGGCATCTCCCTACAAGACATAACAACAAAGATCCAGGCACTCAGGATTAAATATGTGGGACAAATCATCCACCAGCCACACAAACACACACTAGCCCACTACTACGTTGGGCTGAGGCTAATTAAACTTTGTAAATTAAACAACGCACACCCACATCACTTTGGCACTATACCGCTCTTCTACAGACAATGCATACAAAGTGTAACTGGACATGAACATTTAATACACATGAAAACATCAGGCATCTACAAATGTCTGGTCAGGAAACAGGAGCCACCATTACAGGACAGAATAAAGAGACGATACAAATACTTTATCACTGACTACACACAATCATTTCAAAACCTACACAAGAAAGGAATCACGCCAAGTGCACGAGAGATAACATACAGACTATTGTTCAACATAACACCGACCACACAAGGGGTCGCCCGCAGATCCAACAGACTTATCAGATGTAGATTATGTAGAACAAACACACAAGAAACAGAAGAACACATTTTCTTTGAGTGCAGAACTATTTAGTTAGCTTTTAAACTGTTGACTCAAGAGATAGCAATAAGAACAACAGAGAAAGTAGACATGTATAGAGCAATCATGTTGAACACCATTCCTCGAACAGAAACAAACAGCCATACACAGTCTATCATCCTCCTTGCAGAGTTTAGATATCTTGTTTGGTCATGCAGGAATAAGGCCATGTTTGAAAACAGATTTTTTACAAAAGAACTTTTTCTGTACATCTTCCAACAAAAATTGTTACGGCTTTCAACTAATTTCTAGTTTTTGGCAACACCCCACCCCCCCCCCCCCCCCAACACCGTAGTGGTGGTTAAATGTCAACGTAAGATGTACACATCATACGATTACCATCATCTCATATTTCGTTCAAGCCCACCATTTCATTATTTCAGTTCACGGGCAGTCATCCTCAACTCAGGTCTTCACACTTTCCATGTTTTTCCTGTTTACCTGACCATAACCTTCCACCGCGCTCCGGCTGCGTTGACCCGAATACGGGTGACCCGAGCGCATAAATTATTTTCCTTGTACATCCCATGAGTGAAAGAGAAGGCCTTGGCTAAACACAAACCTTGTACATCACATGAGAGAAAGATAACGAAGAGAGAGAGAGAGAGAGAGAGTAAGAGAGGGAGAAAGGGGAAAAATCTCTAGAAACTAGAACATGTAAAACTTCCTTTAATTAATTCTGTTGAGAAAAAAAATTCTGGAAAAATCTATAAACAAAAAATAATATTAAAAAAATACCAAAAAAAAAGTGTGAAAAAAAACTATTCTATTCTAAGTGCTATGTCGCGTGGCGTAGGCGATCATTTCTCTCCACAATTCTTTTCTTTTGCGTTGATTATGAGATCCGCAGGTGACTTTCTTCCTAGTCACACTGACAGCCCATCCAATAACTTCTCTCTCTGTCTTCCTCTGTCTCTTCATCCCTCAATTTTTCCAGTTCCCACAGTGTGTTACAATTTTCCTCTTCTCTTTCCTCCTATAAATCTCACTTGTCTGCCTCTGATATTTGCTATAATTTGCTTTTTAACTCCAGCCTCTCTTAAGACTCGACATCACAATCATGAATTATATGCAGTTTTTCTTATTAATTTTATATTCTGGTTACTTATATATCCATGAATAACTGTTCTCATAAAATTAATACTAACCTCAGAGCTTAGTTATGCTGAAAATGAATATTCTAACAAAAAATAAAAGAGAAAAATTAAGTTGCAAATAAATTTAACCTTTGTAGGATAAGAAGATGTCTTTAAATGCCTTTAAAAATGCATTTCATAGCATACACAGAGATTCATTGTGGAGAATTTTAAGAATATATGGAATGCCATCTAAGACTGTCAACATCCTACAATGGACATGTTTGTACAGTCAACAGAAGAAGCAATGAGTTAATGGTTTCAGATTGAAACATGGATGTATATTATCTCTCTTGCTTTTTGGAATTGCCGTAGACTTCATAATGAAAAAAATGGGGCACAGGTAAAACGAGCACTGGTTGGGCACATGTCACCCAACTGGAAGATCTTGATTTAGCAGATGACATAACTCTTATCAGTGACAACGTGAAATCAGTGCAAAGAAAATGCAGATATAATGGCTAGTAAAATAGGACTTGAAATGAACAAGGATAAAACAAAAATAATGAAACTTCTCATTGACCTCGAAGGACAAATATCCATAGAAGGAACAGCTGTTGAAGAAGTAAGTCATTTTGCATATCTCAGCAGCTACATAGACCAGGATGGTGACACCACAAACGAAGTTAGAATTCGAATTGCAAAAGCAGCATTGATCTTCAAGAATCTCGAGAACATGTGACATTCAAATGTTATAAGCGCAAAAAGCAAATTAAGATTATTCAATTCAAATGTAATATCCACCCTCATTTATGCACGTGAAAGCTGGGAACAATTAAGTAAATAGACAAGATTTTATGTTCTGTTCACATGTTCATAACTTCCATTATCGGTAAATTATTGTTTTTAAAAACTGAATTCGATTTTTTTTCCAGAAATTAGACTGTAAAACTTTGAAGTTAAAAACCATCTTCTATCATGAAAAACGCCCTGTCCTTCGCTTTTAGTTGCAAATTTAAAAAAAAAAGAAAAAAAAACACACCTGGGTTCAAGTGGACGTCCACAGTAGAGCGACTGTTGGTTTGTAGATGTGAAGTTGCATAAGCATGGTCTTCCAGGTACATTTGGTGTTGAATAGCAAGGTGTTACCTAAGAATGAGTGATATTTTATTAATAGATTTGAATGAATGTTCATTTTGTAGGAATACATGTGAACTTTATTATGGAGTCATTAGATTGTAGGACTGATGCAGACAAAAGTTTAAGCAGAGACATGAAAAGACTAAACACAGTCTAAAATATGGACAGAACAAAACAAGCAACAGAGATGTGCATAAATACGAACACGCAGAAAGATTCATCGACAAAAGATTTTAGCAACAAACTGGTAAAGCGATACTGATAGATGATCACTTCTCAGATGTTTATATGTCGTGGAAGGAGATTTTTTACAGAAGAAAAAGAACACAAACATTATACATTTTCATCAATAACTATGTCATCCTAATATACCTTCCCACCTTCGATTCTGAACAAAAGCATTAGTTTGACTGAGGACTCAGTCTGAAAGAGGTAGAGATCAGCGGTCTACAGCTAGCGCCACATTTGGCAAACCACAGTCGACCGAGATCGTATTCTACCATCTTAATTATGCTTTTGGAAACGGAGATTATTTTGATCACATGAACAGAGATCGCTGTGGGAAGGCACACGCGGTCCTACAAATATCATGAACCAAAGTCTGATGTGTCGGGCCGAAAGCTGCCCAACAGCGACACAGCCAATCCAACGCCCTTTTTTGACATGATAGGGCTACTTTTATTTGTATATGTATCATACAATTCTACCATCTGAAGCCCAGTACAGGAAACAAGAGACAGTCAAGTCTGAAGTGGAAGCACGGCAAGAGGGAATCTTTCTGTTATAATTTTGTATACTAAAATAGCATGACGAACAAACGAAGTTTATTTTCAGTAGTTTAAGAACTGATGACGCAGTCCAGTCTTACAATGTATCCTTCATCATCACACAGTTTTCATTCTTTGGCAGACTCTCAGCAATAGTTTTGTATATAGCAAGCATGAAATTAAGCAGACTGGAGAGCTTTATACATGGCCTATGCTCACAAAGGAGTGAAAGGCGATGATGATGAAGCATGAATTTAAACAGCATATCCATACACAATTCATTATAGTCGATCAATTTACAGCAAAAAAGTATAAGAAATTTTTCAGTTGCACCATCTTTAGATTGAACTAAGTTAGACTTTGACAGTCTATAGAAATGTGGTGGCAACTTGGGGGTGATCAGGCCAGAGCAGACCCATATTCTCCCACTGCGCTCCACCACAAAAATAATGAACAATAACAAGTACAACAACTGAGATTATACAAGTTCGCTGCCAGGGGCAACGTGGTTTATTGTGCTTTTACACAGACCTGCTCCCTATTTAGCCAGAATCTCATGACATAACACAGAAGACTACTGTCCATAATTCCGTATCATTTCTAACATAAACAGGTTTATCTCTTCCAGATAACAGAACTCAGGTATCTCCTCCTCTCCTACAAAACAATACATTATCTCCTCATTAAATGAAACAAAACATTATCTCCTCATTAAATGAAACAAAACATTATCTCCTCATTAAATGAAACAAAACATTATCTCCTCATTAAATGAAAAAAACATTATCTCCTCATTAAATGAAACAAAACATTATCTCCTCATTAAATGAAACAAAACAGTATCTCCTCATTAAATGAAACAAAACATTATCTCCTCATTAAATGAAAAAAACATTATCTCCTCATTAAATGAAACAAAACAGTATCTCCTCATTAAATGAAACAATACATTATCTCCTCATTAAATGAAACAAAACATTATCTCCTCATTAAATAAAACAAAACATTATCTCCTCATTAAATGAAACAAAACATTATCTCCTCATTAAATGAAACAAAACATTATCTCCTCATTAAATGAAACAAAACAGTATCTCCTCATTAAATGAAACAAAACATTATCTCCTCATTAAATGAAACAAAACATTATCTCCTCATTAAATGAAACAAAACATTATCTGCTCATTAAATGAAAAAAACATTATCTCCTCATTAAATGAAACAAAACATTATCTCCTCATTAAATGAAAAAAACATTATCTCCTCATTAAATGAAACAAAACATTATCTCCTCATTAAATGAAACAAAACAGTATCTCCTCATTAAATGAAACAAAACATTATCTCCTCATTAAATGAAAAAAACATTTTCTCCTCATTAAATGAAACAAAACAGTATCTCCTCATTAAATGAAACAATACATTATCTCCTCATTAAATGAAACAAAACATTATCTCCTCATTAAATAAAACAAAACATTATCTCCTCATTAAATGAAACAAAACATTATCTCCTCATTAAATGAAACAAAACATTATCTCCTCATTAAATGAAACAAAACATTATCTCCTCATTAAATGAAACAAAACATTATCTCCTCATTAAATGAAACAAAACATTATCTCCTCATTAAATGAAACAAAACATTATCTGCTCATTAAATGAAACAAAACATTATTTCCTCATTAAATGAAACAAAACATTATCTGCTCATTAAATGAAACAAAACATTATCTTCTCCACAAAACAAAAGTAAACACCCAGGACAGGTAACACCGACACACCCCAACAACTGAGTTGTTTTCTGTCCAGAGACGGGATACAGAATCAACTTTTTTTGTTCCCTGACCGGAATTTATTTGATCACGTCGGCACAATAGCTCATCTCGACTAATTGTTTACGATTTCTTATTTCGACCTATTCCGTACTTCTTCTGCTTGGCTAATATAAGACAGAAATTCAGACATTTTCTATTCCTTTAAATAGTTTGAGACACATCCCCCGCCGAGCTGTCACAGAAAGAACAAGATCATGATTATATTCTTGCTAAAACAAGTAGTTAGAGGACTCAGTGTGATGTTCCTGCTGAAGATATGTAAACTCTAGGATACAAGTTTTACACACTGAAGATATTTTAGTAACACACAGACGGAAAACAAAATGTAAAAATATAAGAGTAATTGTTTACGTTGATTGCGCAAACCAAGAATTATTTGAAAGCCGTCTAAAATATTCAAATAAGTTTTGTTCTAATTATATTTCTTGATTAACTTTTTTCAATTTTTGTTATTTCAATAACACAGTTTTATGTGATCCTATACTTTGTCTCCTCTCTCTCTGATTCTTCTACTAAGTTATTTTTACTGCGACAAACTTTTTTTGTACGTTTTAACTCTCCTTTGTTCTTCTAATACACCTGTACTTTATGTCCTACTTCTAATTCTTCGTCCTGTATGTGTTTGTTTGATTAAGAGTCACGCCGAAACGTCACGACTTTGTATTCGTTTAATAATAAAGCTATAATGCAAGGACCGGAAAATAATCTGGCGCTACGTCAGACAATAATTATGAAGGCCCTATTATCCGGTCCTGTTGCTCCATATATATTATATATATATAATATATATATATATATATATATATATATATATACACACACACAATCATACACACAGGGTGTTTCAGTCAATTATTGTCATTGTCAATTTAACGGGACATTGGCGAAATCGAATTTATTTATATGAAAACAGCGTCAAAGTAAAAACCAAAGATTAGAATAGAATTTCACATGTGAGTAGCTCTGTGGATGATATGCTAGATGTGTATCCATAGGGACTCTCGAATTATTTGGAGATTAATACAAAACTCTGTAGAGTATGGGTGAGCATTCCTCTTGTGACCTGTGCACAAATGTCCATGATGCCCTATCTTAGTTCAATCAGATTTCGAGGAGCACTGCTCAACACTTTGTCCTTCAGATAACCCCAGAGGAAGTAATCGCACGGGTTTGAATCCGGACTACATTGTTGCCAGTAGAATCTGCACTGGAATTGCTGTGGAAAACATTTGGATACTATGCGATGCTGGAACTTGGAGTGAAGAAATTCCAAGACCACTGCGGTGTTGTGATGTCTAGCTCTATCCTTTTGGAACTGCTGTGTTTGAAGAGAAGGTAATCTCCGTCTCATTTCAGGCAGTAAGAAGGAAATCATGGCGTAAGTCTCTCCAGTGACGTAATCATCAAACATGAAAAGCCCAACCACGCCCTATGCGGTAACCGCAAACCACACCAAGACTTTCTGGACATGCAGAGTAGATTCGTGAATTTTCTGGATGTTGTGTGCCGCAGAAACGAACGTTATACCTGTTAATGTACCACATGTGAGGTGAAATTATGCATCATCACTAAACCTGATGTGTTACAGAATGTGAGGGTTCTGCTGCAAGTGATTTCCGAACTCCCCCGCAAACCGTGTCTGCCTGTTTTTTGCACACAGTTGTCAGAGACTGAAAGACATTGAGCTTGTACGGATGCATGCGTAGATTAGTTCTTTATTTTCACTAAGACTATAATCATGCGTGTCTTCACAGACAGACCTGCCCTTGGAAAGTGTCATAAGAGGCCAAGTAAATCGCAAGGATGAGAGCCAGTGAAACACAGGAACAAAAAAGACGCAAGACTAACATATGAGGGAGTTGATATCGATCCCAGAAGAGTCAATGAAACATCACATTAGAGGGAAATTAGACTGAAACTGACTGGCTACCAGAAAGTCATTAGAAATGCTAGACTAGCAAACAACAGAGAAATTGCAAAAAGGCCAATTCACTTGCAGAGTGATGTAAAATGTATGGCATTTGTTTATAGCTCAAATGTTAATTATCACGAGAGTTTCAAACTTCTCACTGGGAAAAATGGATGAGTTGTGGTCACAGTGAACATTGAAATGCAAATACAAGTTAGCAGGAACATGATGCTCAAATGGGAACATTAAATTGCCCCTTCTGCTTTTACCACCAGAACCATTAAAATCAATGAATGTCGGGATAAGTTCATAGTTGACACGTACGCAAAATTTGAAAATGAACGGTTGCTCTATATTCGACTGAATCAGAAAAAAAGTACGAGTGGAAGATTACATCCACCTTAGAGATGCTACTGCAAAAAGTGCAACAAACATTAACTGCAGAAAATATTAGTGCCGCGTTCAGCTGTCACTCTCAGCCCAAGAAACATGCATGAATCTACTCAAGATGCAGCTTTACTGCTCGCTTTTGGAGTGAGCAAAGCCTCTTTGTTTTGACACTGACCAACCATCCAAGATTGTTGAGCAATAGTCTAAATGTGTTTCTGTATGTGATATGCAGTATGTCTTGTTTGTGTCTTGATCGATCAAGTGCTTAAGTTTGGCTAACTGGTATACATTTTGTGCGATGAGTTTTGTTTGTCCTTGCACATGAGATTTACAGGTCTGATGTTGGTCAATAATAAGACCTAGTGTTTTGTGCTCGCTAACGTTTTCTATATGTGATGTTTCCGTGCGAAGTCGAAGTGTTGTTTTTATTGCGTTTTGTGGTTTCTGTCTTGTTGTTATGAGCATTGATTTTGTTTTATCGGTATTTATAAGGATACACCTTAGCAGTTTTAAAAGCCTGGGGGAAATAACATTTTGCAATGCACTGATTGTAAATGTATATCAGTATATGTGAAATGACAGGTGCAGCATAACGTAAGATCTTATTACTAATATCATCAAGCCCAGCTGTATTGTTGTTTTTTAAGGTGAAGACATAACTGTGACCTTCACTGACTGTTAAGAATGGAATGTGCAACTGTTTAAAATCAGTACAGGAATGTTTGTATTTCATGTAAATCGCATACAGGAACTGGTATTGATGATTTAAGAAAGTTGAAAAGGAATGGAAAAACTAATTATGTCAGTCCGTAAGAACAGCAAAGAGCAAAACCTCTATCTTAATGCAACGAAAACTAAATTGTAGACAATTGACAAAACAAACATGGTAGCTGAAATATGTATCAGTAAGGAAAAACTAGAAGAAGTGGAGAGTTTTGAATACCTTGGATCAATACTAACTATAATGGAGAGACAATGAGGGGATACAATGAGGGAAATTAAAAGGAGAACATCTATCGCTCCTCAGAAAGTAAAACAACTAAAGAATCTGTGGAGAGTAGCAGACAGAACCACAAAAATACAAATTTTAAAGGCATGCATCTTTCACATTCCAACATAAATGCTTGTGAGACCTGGACACTTAACAAAACAGCTGAGAAAAGCATAAATTCCTTTGAATGTAAATGCTACAGAAGAGTTCTTCAAATATCATGGACACAAAAAAAGAACAAATATATCCATACTACAAGTACTTAATATTGAAGAAGGATGGCTAGTAAAGAGGATTAAAGAGAGAAAACTTAAATATTTTGGACACATTAAACTTCATGATAATCTAGAGATGACGGTGTTGGAAAGGTACATAACAGGAAAAAGAAA
>CM019716.1:71066277-71090175 GCA_009760885.1 Achatina immaculata | reverse complement strand
GATGAAAATGTATAATGTTTGTGTTCTTTTTCTTCTGTAAAAAACTCCTTCCACGACATATAAACATCTGAGCAGTGATCATCTATCAGTATCGCTTTACCAGTTTGTTGCTAAAATCTTTTGTCGATGAATCTTTCTGCGTGTTTGTATTTATGCACATTTCTGTTGCTTGTTTTGTTCTGTCCATATTTTAGACTGTGTTTAGTCTTTTCATGTCTCTGCTTAAACTTCTGTCTGCATCAGCCCCACAATCTAATGTCTCCATAATAAAGTTCACATGTATTCCTACAAAATGAACATTCATTCAAATCTATTAATAAAATATCACTCACTCTTAGGTAACACTTTGCTTTTCAACACCAAATGTACCTGGAAGACCATGCTTATGCAACTTCACATCTACAAACCAACAGTCGCTCTACTGTGGACGTCCACTTGAACCCAGGTGTTTTTTTTATTTTTTCCAACTAAAAGCGAAGGACAGGGCGTTTTTCATGATAGAAGATGGTTTTTAACTTCAAAGTTTTACAGTCTAATTTCTGGAAAAAAAATCGAGTTCAGTTTTTAAAAACAATAATTTACCGATAATTGAAGTTATGAACATGTGAGCAGAACATAAAATATTGTCTATTTACTTAATTGTTTCCAGCCTTCACGTGCATAAATGAGGGTAGATATTACATTTGAATTGAATAATCTTAACTTGCTTTTTGCGCTTATAACTCTTGAATGTCACATGTTCTCGAGATTCTTGAAGATCAATGCTGCTTTTGCAATTCGAATACTAACTTCCTTTTTGGTGTCACCAAGGGTATCTGAGTGGCGAAGTGGTTAGTGCACTGGTCTCTCATGGTGAAGATCGGGGGTTCGAATCCGGCCGGCGGCACCCCAGTCACCCAGCTGTAGAAATGGGTACCCAGTTTCTTATGCAGTTGAGGAAGGTAAAGGCAGCCAGGCGTGATACTGACCATCTCACCCTCTAGTGTGCTGACAGGTCAAGGAAAATATGGGCACTAACACCATATCCCTATGTGCCTCTAAGGCATGACAGGGTTACCTTTACTTTTTACTTTTACTTTTGGTGTCACCATCCTGGTCTATGTAACTGCTGAGATATGCAAAATGGCTTACTTCTTCAACAGCTGTTCCTCCTATGGATATTTGTCCTTCGTGATTAATAAGAAGTTTCACTATTTTTGTTTTATCCTTGTTCATTTCAAGTCCTATTTTACTAGCCATTATATCTGGTTTTTTTTCTTGCATTGATTTCACATTGTCACTGATAAGAGTTATGTCATCTGCTAAATCAAGATCTTCCAGTTTAGTGCCATGTACCCAACCAGTGCTCGTTTTACCTGTGCCGAATTTTTTCATTATGAATTCTACGGCAATTCCAAAAAGCAAGGGAGATAATATACATCCTTGTTTCACTCCTGTTTCAATCTGGAACCATTCACACATTGCTTCTTCTATTGACTGCACAAACATATCCATTGTAGGATGCTGACAGTCTTAGATGGTATTCCATATATTCTTAAAATTCTCCACAATGAATCTCTGTGTATGCTATCAAATGCCTTTTTAAAGGGATTTAAAGACATCTTCTTATCCTACATAGGTTTAATTTATTTGCAACTTAAATTTTCTCTTTTTTTTTAGAATATTCATTTTCATCATAACTAAGCTCTGAGGTTAGTATTAATTTTATGAGAACAGTTATTCATGGATATATAAGTAACCAGAATATAAAATTAATAAGAAAAACTGCATATAATTCATGATTGTCATGTCGAGTCTTAAGAGAGGCTGGAGTTAAAAAGCAAATTATAGCAAAGATCAGAGGCAGACAAGAGAGATTTATAGGAGGAAAGAGAAGAGGAAAATTGGAACACACTGTGTCAGCTGGAAAAATTGAGGGAAGAAGAGACATAGGAAGACAGAGAGAGAAGTTATTGGATAGACTGTCAGTTTGACAAGGAAGAAAGTCACCTGCGGATCTCATAATCAACACAAAATAAAAGAATTGTGGAGAGAAATGATCGCCTACGCCACGCGGCATAGCACTTAGAATAGAATAGATGTGGATTGCTGTACTAATAAATATTTGATAAAGTACATGGAAGTGTTAACTTGACAACGTTTAGTTCTGTATATCTTGTAGTAACGAGCTGATTCTAGCAAATATATTAATTATATTCCACTTCACAATTCCAATCATTACTCGAATACTTTTTTTTGTTTGTTTTTGTAGTTCCAAACTGTCCCTGCCCCATTCCTTCATGCCAGTTACTTCATGTTCCATGTCTGAGAGCATAGTGACTAGAGACAATATTCAGTACAGGCAGAGTTCATGGAACGAATGAATTAATGATCTTTATTTTCAAAGGCTGATAAATTGGTCCAATAGAGGTGGAGGAGGTTCAACAGACAATAAAGTCTGCCAAAAATAAGGTACCTGGTCCTGATGGAGACCGGTATGGAGATCTAAAGGAAGCTGAAGATGAGGGGGTACGGAACATGACAAAGGAATACAGCCAGAGCCTTCTGACTGGTGAAATAGCACACAAGTGGTTGTATAGCCGCCTTGTACCTTTGCCCAAATCTGATAAAGACAACACCAGATTAAATGGATATCGCCTCATAACTTTACAAAATGCACGAGGAGATAATAACCAAGCGAATATCCACATGTCTAGAGACTAGTGATCTGCTACCGGATACATTAGGAAGATATCGCCCATGCAGAGATACAACTATCAGCGCGTCAATTCTGGCGTGTTATGTATATGAGGGATTTTAGAGAAAAGAAGAAACTGCAATTGTGTTTTTTTATCTCAAAGTTGCATATAACAGAGTGCTTTATGAGCGCTTTTGACGCTAATGATGGAGGTTGGTGTTGACACATGGCTTGTCTATCGGATAGCCTCCAAGATACTGAAACGATCAGTTTTCCTGAGATAATAGATCACGGCGGTACAGAGCTGCCACAGAGGTCTCTATATATCCCGCATAAAATGCGAAGCTACACTGGAATAGTTCAGGGCGGGGGCTGACATATGCGGGTGATATACTGACTTAGGAGCATGGGAAGTGTCGAGAGGACCTGGCCACAGGGGTCCAAATTAGGTTTGATCAGATACCAGGCTGGTATGATGATAACAATGCTGTTATAAAGCCAGTGAAAGCCAACATTCTTTTGCTGTTCGCTAAAAACAGAACTGTAAGGTCCAGTGTTCTGGTCGTAAAAGTTAGGGACAAGATATTGAGAGAACGCATTTTATAAAGTATTTGGGATCACATTTGAAAAATCTTTGTCCTTTGTCAACCATGTTGATGATGTAATAACAAAAATCAGTTACCTGTTATTTGTCGACAGTGAAGTCTTTGTCGAAACTAGGGTGGAATCACTGATTAACAGAATGACTACACTATGTGCATATTTTCACTGAAAATAAGTAACAGCAAGACAGAACGGGAACTGATAAAATCGATCGTTAATGCATATAACTCAAACCTTGGCTATCTAGAGACCGATGTCTTGTTCTATTATCTTTTCCCAGCTTAAGCTGCACGGACTGGGTAGGAACCTACGCGTTTCCAGTCCCTCCACCCCAGCAGGTGACACCAGCTGAACAACAACTGATAAAAAACACACCAAGGTATATATCCATCCACCAGTCTGTTAATATGCTTATTCTACTTCACTGTCTGCCAGTCAGCTTATCTGTTTTATTGGTCCTGTCTACCTGCCCATTCAAATATGTGTCTGTCTGTAAGTCTGCTTTTATGAATGTCTGCCTATGCCTATTTTTCTGAATATATCTGTTTACTCACAATTTTGAGCAGAAAAACCTCCAGTTATTGACAATAGATAGGGAAAAAAATCAAACTCAGAATGTAAAAGAATCTGTAATCCCCCCCCCCCCCCCAAAGCCTTTTAAATCTATTCTTCCTCAGATGTTGAATGTTCTGTATATATGACTAAAGTATAATTTTTGTTCACAGTAAGATGTCCACTAAGATGATCTCTCACAACTTTACTCTTTTTATCAACGGTACAGGTAAGTTTGTAAATAAAAGAAATCTCACTACTATTTATTTAACTAGTAAACTGATGCAGGCATTTAAAAACTATACCAATAACTAACTACCTTTTCTTTTTAGTGGTACCTTTTTTCTATCAGAAAGCATTAGAATATAAAACAAAAGACGAGAAAGAGGAATGAACATTTGATAGTCCTAATTGAAACGATAACGATTTGATCATTTCACGCCAACTAGCCATAACCAGTCTTACCCTGGCACAAATTAACATAAATGATTGACGTATTTACTGCTGTCTTGGTTCCTAAGTAACGTTTACAAATTCTGGATATCGTCACTGAACACACAGCCCAGAACGTGGGCATTTATAGATTAGTTATACTATGACACCTCTGAATTTCTGTGAGAAGTTTGGCTGTCTCTTTCTAAAAGTATAGGCGTTCACATAAAACAAGTCCTTAAACTATATTTTTCTTTTTAATGTTGCTGTATAGTTTCAGCTGGTTCCTTTCACCCTTACAAAATGTGTTGGTCAATGAATGAGTAAACAAAGAACTGCGGTACTATGTATGATTATGTAATATTTTGTTCCTTTCCTTTTCACTCTTCAGGTCAGTCACCAAACTTGAAACCCTGTAAAGAGACAACCCCAAGTGTGACGTGGAAGTTAGACAATAAACCCAGTGGTTACTGGACACCGGACAAGACCTGGGTATCTTTGGTTTGCAGACGACCTGAAATTACAACGAAATGGGCTATTTCTTGTTTTAAAAATACAAATATTTGGGTGTTTGGTGACTCTAACAGGATTACCATAGCTGATGGTCTAGGACGGTTAATACAAGCAGTTAGAGTCAGTGGAGAACATTGGCCGTACCGATATATTAGTATGAACAAAAACAATGGAATAAAACTTACATTTACTCCCTTAGAGTATCCACTTTATCTTGGACAACAGTGGAGGAGGCCTTTACCTTATGGAGGCGTGGCCAATCAGATTGACAGCGTTCCATCTACAGGCACACATGTGATTGTAATCCACTATTTTTTACACATCACACCATCTCATCTGAATATCGCTTTCTTTCGCCTAAAAGCCGTGCATGACGCTATCCAACGACTGATTAAAAGAAACCCAAACGTTTATGTAGGAATTCGTGGCCCTCATGTTTCATCTATCGAACACAACTTCAACCACGCTGTCGGAGGTGATGTTCTGGGAATGTATTTATTAGAAATGATACGCAATGTTTTTGCTGATCTTGCAGACAGAGTTGTTTTCCTCGACGGATGGGAAATGACGGTAGCCATTGAAAACGAAAATTATCACCCACCAAACGAAGTTCCTTTACAACTAATAAAGACGCTGCTATCATTTAAATGTTCTTGACGGACAGATACGGGAATATGGACAGGTAAAAGCGAGCCTGCAAGTCATTCTGTTATTTAAGTGAAATTAAATAAGACATACATATGAATAAGTATTTCACAACAAAAACTTACAAAACTTACATTATTAGCAACTGAAAATGATGTATGTGTCGCTGTTGACGTAAATAAACTATTGTCGGTTTTGTTCATTTGAAATCAAAAGAAATAAAATTTTGTGAATGAGGCGACATATGTTTCAAGTACAGTTTCAGAATTTTATTTCCTCTTTTTTATAGTCTTTTAAAGTTAAAAATTCATAATGTAGTTGTGTAAATGTAATACTATTTAAAACAAAAGTAGAAACAGGTTTGTTAATTAACTAGCAACCAGTTATATCATTTCGATTTAACCTTTCTCGTGTAAAAAGAAAATAAAACTAAAGACGTAGTGATGGGAGAAAAAAGGTAAAATATAAATTCACATCTGTAGCATACAAATAAGAATGGAAAATATATTAGAAAAAAATGGGACATTTTGCTGTGACTTGCAGGAAGCTGCACCTGGGAATGGATGTGGTGAAGTGTTGTGAATATTTAAATGAAGATTTGCGAGGTGTGATGCCAGTCTCTAAGGTAAAGCTGGTGTGATCATCCCTAACCCAGCGCGTCACAGGTGGCGGATGGTGAAAGTCCTCCAGATATGGAGGATCCCTGTGAATAAGGGTTTATACAAATAGGCAGACGTGGACCAGGTGCTGGTAGACTCAGAGAGCAGGGTGGAGTGGTAGGAGCACATCGGTGAGCTATATGAGGAGATAGACCAGAATTAACACCTGATATTGAAAACTGTGATGGACCACCAGTACGTGAAGATAAAATCATTTATGTCGTCAAACACACGAAGAAAGGAAAAACAACTGAGTCTGATAATATAACAATAGAAGAAATAGATGTGCTAGAAGAGATGGGAATAAAAGTAATAACGAAGTTACTGAATGACATTTACAACAGCGGTTATATGCCCAATGACCTGATTAAATCCACATTTATAGCATTACCAAGAAACCTGATGCAAAGGACTGTGATGACCACATGACTATCAACCTCTCATCTCAGATAACAAAGCTACTTCTGAGAATTATTATGAGAAGAACAAGGAAAAATATTTTTTTTTAAAAATGGAAATAGCTGATGAACAGTTCGGATTCGGTGAAGGAAAGGGAACACACAATACCATTTATGCTTTAAGAACACTAACAGAAAGAGCTTTAGAAGTACATAAAGATCCCTACTTATGCTTCATTGATCACACCAAGGCATTCGACAACGTGAAACATGACGAGATTATTAAAATGCTTGAAGACATAAACATAGACGACAGAGACCTGAGGATTGTAAAACATCTATACTGGCAGCAGGAAGCAGCGATTCGAGTTGAAAATAGAACTAGAAAATATCAACCTATAAAACATGGAGTGGCGCAAGGATGTGTACTATCTCCAGTAGCCAAAGAAAGTGACCAGAAAGGCCTTACTTTGAACATTAAAAAGACAGAGACTATGGTTATATCTAAGAAACGGAATCCACCAAAATACAGTATAAAATTAAATAAGGTAGATAGAGGTGTATGGTGGAGTTTTACAAAGTGAGGGAGGGAGTGAGCAAGGTGAGAAAAAAACGAATAGAAAGTATGAGAATGTATAAATGAAAAACATACATAGAAGGAATTGTACATCCAGGAGGCCATGGGCCAGCTGAGCAACACTAAATTTTATGCCTCTCGCCCTCAAGATCCGACTCTGGCCAACAACCCAACAACCACCATGTTCGTGACACGATCAATGAACTCATCTACAAGACCAAATCTGGTCTTTCTCCCTCGGCTACACATCTTCACATCCACGAGAGCTGCTTAGGGAAACTGTCCTTTTATCTACTCCCTAAGATTCACAAATCAGGCAACCCAGGAAGGCCCATAGTGTATGCTTGTTTCTTGCCCTACGGAACAAATCTCTGATTTTCTTGACAGCATCTTTCAACCTCTGGTCACTAATCTGCCCACTTATCTCAAGGACACCAATCATGCTCTCATTACTTTTTGAGACCCTTACACTTCTGCCTGGTCACACCTACCGTATCTTCACCCTTGATGTAGTATCCTTATACACATCCATCCCGCATGATCAGGGACTTCAGGCCGTCAAGTTCTTTCTGAACAAAAGACGCAATCCCTCTCTTCCTACGTCTACTATTCTGCGCCTTACACAACTTGTCCTCCAACTCAATTCTTTTGAATTCAATGGCCTTTACTTTGACCAGATTAGTGGTGTAGCCATGGGTACCAAGATGGGCCCCAGCTACGCGTGTCTGTTCATGGTCTACTTCGAACACAAGGTTCTGAGAGCCTTTAGAGGCCCTTTTCCCGCCTTCTATAGACGCTACATAGACGACGGCATTGGGATCACATCAATGCCAGAGGAAGACCTTAACAACTTTATCAGTTTTGTTAAGAGTACAATCCTGTTATTTCTTTCACCTCTCATATCTCTGCTACTTCAGCTAACTTTCTTGACATTGCCGTCACTATCGGCCCTTCCTTCTATCCACTATAAACCTACAGACTCTCACAGCTATCTCCTGTACTCTTCCTCCCATCCCAGATGGTGTAAGGACTCTATTCCTTTTTCCCAGCTTCTTAGGTTGCGACGTTTGTGTAAGGAGGATTTGGATTTCCAGGATCAAGGCAACAAATTGCTAGATTTCTTCCGTCAACAAGGCTATCTAGACCACGTTCTCTCGTCATCTTGGAACCGCATTAGCCATATATCGGGGCAACAAGCCCTCACCCCTAAAGCGCACTGTAGCTCGGACAGAGTGAAACTAGTACTCACGTACCACCCTCATAGCTTGGCAGTTAAAAACATACTGTTTCGCCATCTCCACCTCCTCCAGACCGAGCTTGAGACACGTGAACTTTTTGGGGAACCACCATTGGTGGCCTGCAGACGGGACAAGAACCTCAGGGACCTTTTAATTCGTAGTCATCTTAAGACAGATGACATTTTTTATGGTACCAGACGTTGTGGACGCCGTAGATGTAACACGTGCCCGTTTGTTGTCGAGGTCAGCCAGATCTCCTTCCCTAAGTCCACGTTATCTGTACAGGAGGGTTTCACCTGTACTTCACGAAATGTCACTTTTGTTATCATGTGCAAACGTTGCGGTTTGAAGTACATAGGGGAAACGGGCTTACGGTTAGGAGATCGATTTCGCCAGCATCTCAATGATATTTCTAAGAGGGCCTGGACACCTGTGGCTAAACATTTTTGCCTTGGCAACCACAGGGGCAAACAGGACATTTCGGTTAGTGCGATCCGCTCTTGTTCCGCAGATGTACGATCTCGAAGTGTCCTAGAACAGCGCCTTATTTTCCAGACTGGCTGTCTCCACCCAGCTTGAATTAACAATGTCTTCAGCTTTCTGTAACTTCTTTATTTTTCCACTGGCCATTTTTATACTCTACTTTCCTTCTCTATGCTACCCCTCCCTACCACCATCCTGTTTCCTTCTCTGCCAACATATTGGACTTGTCCTATTCACCAGTTTCACATTTTCTCCCTGCAGGTGTTTATTTCTTCATTCATTATCTCTCCGCGTCCCCTTTTCCCTCCCCTCTCCCCCCCCCCCCCCGACACCTCTAGCGGCTATCATGTTTCTATTGCCTTAACCCCACCCCTTTCTCCCACTTGTTCTCCTCCTCTCTCTCCACTTCTTCGTTATGATTGGCTCTATCGGGTATCTTTTGTCTGTAGGCAGCGTGGCTTTTTTCCTCCTCCTTCTTCCACACACATTTGTGCTTCCCACTTGGAGCAAGACACTTCAGATAAGTTCTTCGTGTTTGTATTTCGTTGTGTATGTATCCTCGAATAAGGCTCACGCCGAATATCGGATGTTGTATGTTTTTCATTTATATATTCTCATACTTTCTATTCGTGTTTTTCTAACCTTGCTCACTCCCTCCCTCACTTTGTAAAACTGCACCATACACCTCTATCTACCTTATTTATTTAAACCAGTTTTACTGCAGTCGCCATCCCTTTTATCTATAAAATTAAATGGAACTATTCTAAAACAGAAACCATCAAGGAAATGCACAGATATAAACTAGACATACTAGGAATACAAGAAGCAAGATGGACAGGACAAGGCAGAAGGAAATTAACAACACAGCACACAGAAGATACAATAATATGGTCAGGTAAAGAAGATCTTCATGAAGGAGGAGTAGCATTGATTATAACAAAAGAAGCATCAAGAGCATTGCTGAAATGGACCCCAATAAATGAGAGATTATTATATGCATGGTTCAACTCAAGATTCACGAAGCTGTCTATTATAGTTTGTTATGCACCAACAGAAGCAGCTGAAGAGGAATTAAAAAAAGATTTTTACAACAGCCTCCAAGCAACAGTAGAAACAATACCCAGCCATGATATCCTACTTATCTTGGGCGACTTCAATGCAAAAGTAGGTGAAGGAAATGAAGATAGAAGAAGAATCATGGGAAGAGAAGGAATCGGAGAAATAAATGAAAATGGAGAAAGACTGTGCAGTTTCTGTGAAGAAAACATGATGACCATCGGAGGGACAATTTTCCAACACAAAAACATCCATAAGGTGACTTGGAGGTCACCAGATAAAACCACAGAAAACCAAATCGATCACATACTAATAAACAACAAGTGGAAACGGTCACTACAAGATGTGCGAGCAAGGAAAGGAGCAGATGTAGGAAGTGATCATAACCTTCTGGTAGCAAAAATAAAACTAAAATTAAGGAAAGCCAAAATCGGAGAACACAGAAAGATACATTTTGATACAAGAAAACTGATAGACCAGCAAACAAGAAATGAATTCTCAAAAGTACTTAAGAACCGCTTCAGTGTCCTACAAGACGAAGCAGAAATGTCCATATTGGAGTTCAATAAAACACTACAGGAAACAGCAAAAGAGGTGCTGGGATATCGGAAAAGGAGAAAAGAGGAATGGATAAGCAAGACCACATGGGAAAAGATAGAGCAAAGAAAAGAAATCAAGAAAAAATTACTGAACACCAAATCACAACGGCTTAAAGAACGAGTTTTAAGTAATTATGCACAAAAAGACAAAGAAGTGAAGGAATCATGATGTCAAGATAAACGTCAATATTATGACAACTTAACAGAAACAGCAGAGAAAGCAGCACATAAAAATGACATGAGAACCATATATAAAATCACAAAGCAGATGACAGATAACATCAACACAAGATGTGAAAGTGCAGTAAGAATACAAAATGGACAACTGGTCAGTGGAGAAAGAGAAAAAATTGAAAGATGAAGGGAACACTTTAACACCCTACTAAACAGAACACAAGCAGCACATACAACAGACATACCTGAAGCAAAAACGGAACTAAACATCAATACAGGACCAATAACAATAAATGAAGTAAAGGAGGCGATAAATAAGCTAAAATCAGACAGGGCACCAGGTGAAGATGAAGTGACTGCTGAGATGTTGAAAGCAGAAGAAACAGAAACACCAAAACAACTTTGCCGGATAATACAACAAATTTGGGATCTAGAAAAAGCCCCAGAGGAGTGGAAAACTGGGCTTATAGTAAAACTACCAAAGAAGGGTGACCTCAGAGATTGCGGGAACTGGAGAGGCATTACCCTACTGCCACTCACCAGTAACGTATTTTGCAGAATAACCATCAACAGAATTGTACCAACACTTGAGGAAAAACTTCGGAAAGAGCAGGCAGGATTTAGGAAAGGAAGATCATGCATAGACCACATATTTATACTTAGACAAATATTAGAACAGGCAAATGAGTGGCATAGCACAACATATGCATTATTCATAGATTTTAAAGAAGCCTTTGACAGTGTCAACAGAGATGCACTGTGGAAAATCATAAGATGGCATGGCCTCCCCCATAAAATAGTTAATGTAATCAAAGCCCTATACGAGGGTTTTCAGTGCAAAGTTATCTGTGGAGAACATACCTCCAGCAGCTTTAGGGTACAAACAGGAGTGAAACAGGGATGTGTACTATCACCAACATTATTTATCTTGGCAGTAGACTGGTTAATGAAGGAGGCAACATCAGACAAACGCAGAGGATTACAATGGACCCTTAACACAGTGCTGGAGGACCTTGACTTTGCGGACGACATTTGTCTATTATCAAGCAGTCACACAGATATGCAAGATAAAATAAACAAGCTAACTCAGAATGCAAACAACATAAGACTAAAGATCAACGTAGGAAAGACAAAGTTAATGAAGCAAAATGTGAACAATAGAAATGTACTCAAAGTAGATAACAAGTTAGTGGAGGAGGTCAACGAATTTGTATACCTTGGCAGCAGAGTAGTAGAAAATGGAGACAGCACAGAGGACATCAACAGCAGACTTACTAGAGCAAACCAGGCTTTTGCAATGATGCAGACTATATGGAAATAAAAAAAAACTAAGCATAAATATGAAAATCAGGATATTTAAGAGTAATGTTCTAAGTGTACTACTCTATGGAAGTGAATGCTGGAAAATCACCAAAACCATAGAAAACAAGTTGAATTCTTTCCAGACTAAATGTTTACGAAGAATTAGAAAAGTATTTTGGCCAAACACCATAAGAAATAACATCTTATTAGCAGAAATGCAGATGAAACCACTGACAACAATTATTGAGGAAAGACGCTGGCGATGGTTGGTACATGTGCTCCGAATGACTGACAACTCACTACCAAAAATAGCACTAAGATGGACACCACAGGGGAACAGAAGTAAGGGTAGACCAAAAGAGACATGGAGAAGAACAACAGAAAGGATGTTGAGCAATAGAGGGCTCACCTGGGCGAAAAAAAAAAGGCGAAGGACAGGCATTTGTGGAAAACCCTTGCAGAAGCCCCATGTGCCCTGGGCACTTAAGGTTCAGAGAGAGAGATTCTAAAACAGGTTCAGAAATTCAAATAACTTGGACCAGTAATAACTTCAGATGGGAAATGCAGAACAGAAATTAGGAATAGAATAGGCCAAGCAAAGATTGCATTGCAGAGAATGAGAAACATATTAGCCAACATATACTGATCTATGAATGTTAGAAAATGAGTCCTAAAATGTTATATTGGACTTATTTTGTTATTTGGAAGTGAATCATGGACAATAGGCAGGTCTGCACAAAAGTCATTGGAAGTAGCAGAAGTGTAGTTTATTAGAAGAATGTTGCATATTCCCTGGACAGCAAAAATAACTAATGGAGAATGTTTGAGAAGAGCTGGAGATACACAAAATCTTGTCAAAAAAATAAGAGAGAGACAATGTACTTTCATAGGACACGCAATGAGAGGAGGGGGCATTGAAAATATTATAATAGCAGGAAAAAAGAGGGAAGAAGAGCCAAGGGAAGAGCAAGAGAAATGGTACTGGGTAGTCTGACGAGACGGTGTGAGAGATCTCCAACTGAGGTAATGGCCTGCATAAAGGATCGTATACTCTGGAGAAGCATAATAGCCAACACCAGTCGGCGCGGCCACTGATGATGATGATGATGACGATCTGACTATCCGGTAGTAAAAAGGGGTGGAAACTAAGTTTCGTTTTTTTCTAGTTTATATGCAATTTTTACTTCATGTACATCATTTAATTTATTCTCGTCCTTTTCTATTCCTTTGTTCTTTATGTTTTCGTATGATTAAGATGTAAACCGAAATTTACAACTGTGTGCTCGTTAATTAGTAATGCTTTCCTCCTGTTGTTGTTTTAAAAAGTCTTACATTTTGTTATCACAGCTTTACTGCACTGGTTTTGTCCGTGTTTATATAATTTAGTTTTGTAAATAATTACACAAAAAATTAAGCACAGTTTCGTAGAGACAATTGGTAAAGCATAGAAATTCTCACAGGTGCTGTCAGACACTGAACAATCGAACACTGCCTCTGTATAGGAATGTTTAGTCTAGGACATAGAAAATGTTGCATTCAAGGATTTGTAGCAAGTTTTAAATCAAATTTCAAGTCATTGCAAGCAGCTTCACGTTAAGTCTCGAGTAAGTCCTAAGTCTGAGTGTCAAAGTGTTAAAGATTATTATTTTTTTAGGTTTTTTTTTTGGTTTGTTTGAAATGAGATCAGTATATATTAAAAGTGTCTCTAGCTTCATCGTGCTTGTCGCCGAATGTTGAGAAACGTTTGAGCAGCAATCATTTTTTCTCAGCAAGTTAGGTTATGTTGTCCACGTTACAATGGTAACTCACGAATGGCATCCTCTCTCTCCCTCTGTTTGTGTGTGTGTGTGAAAAGTATTTTGGCCAAACACCATAAGAAATAACATCTTATTAGCAGAAATGCAGATGAAACCACTGACAACAATTATTGAGGAAAGACGCTGGCGATGGTTGGTACATGTGCTCCGAATGACTGACAACTCACTACCAAAAATAGCACTAAGATGGACACCACAGGGGAACAGAAGTAAGGGTAGACCAAAAGAGACATGGAGAAGAACAACAGAAAGGATGTTGAGCAATAGAGGGCTCACCTGGGCGAAAAAAAAAAGGCGAAGGACAGGCATTTGTGGAAAACCCTTGCAGAAGCCCCATGTGCCCTGGGCACTTAAGGTTCAGAGAGAGAGATTCTAAAACAGGTTCAGAAATTCAAATAACTTGGACCAGTAATAACTTCAGATGGGAAATGCAGAACAGAAATTAGGAATAGAATAGGCCAAGCAAAGATTGCATTGCAGAGAATGAGAAACATATTAGCCAACATATACTGATCTATGAATGTTAGAAAATGAGTCCTAAAATGTTATATTGGACTTATTTTGTTATTTGGAAGTGAATCATGGACAATAGGCAGGTCTGCACAAAAGTCATTGGAAGTAGCAGAAGTGTAGTTTATTAGAAGAATGTTGCATATTCCCTGGACAGCAAAAATAACTAATGGAGAATGTTTGAGAAGAGCTGGAGATACACAAAATCTTGTCAAAAAAATAAGAGAGAGACAATGTACTTTCATAGGACACGCAATGAGAGGAGGGGGCATTGAAAATATTATAATAGCAGGAAAAAAGAGGGAAGAAGAGCCAAGGGAAGAGCAAGAGAAATGGTACTGGGTAGTCTGACGAGACGGTGTGAGAGATCTCCAACTGAGGTAATGGCCTGCATAAAGGATCGTATACTCTGGAGAAGCATAATAGCCAACACCAGTCGGCGCGGCCACTGATGATGATGATGATGAAGATCTGACTATCCGGTAGTAAAAAGGGGTGGAAACTAAGTTTCGTTTTTTTCTAGTTTATATGCAATTTTTACTTCATGTACATCATTTAATTTATTCTCGTCCTTTTCTATTCCTTTGTTCTTTATGTTTTCGTATGATTAAGATGTAAACCGAAATTTACAACTGTGTGCTCGTTAATTAGTAATGCTTTCCTCCTGTTGTTGTTTTAAAAAGTCTTACATTTTGTTATCACAGCTTTACTGCACTGGTTTTGTCCGTGTTTATATAATTTAGTTTTGTAAATAATTACACAAAAAATTAAGCACAGTTTCGTAGAGACAATTGGTAAATCATAGAAATTCTCACAGGTGCTGTCAGACACTGAACAATCGAACACTGCCTCTGTATAGGAATATTTAGTCTAGGACATAGGAAATGTTGCATTCAAGGATTTGTAGCAAGTTTTAAATCAAATTTCAAGTCATTGCAAGCAGCTTCACGTTAAGTCTCGAGTAAGTCCTAAGTCTGAGTGTCAAAGTGTTAAAGATTATTATTTTTTTAGGTTTTTTTTTTGGTTTGTTTGAAATGAGATCAGTATATATTAAAAGTGTCTCTAGCTTCATCGTGCTTGTCGCCGAATGTTGAGAAACGTTTGAGCAGCAATCATTTTTTCTCAGCAAGTTAGGTTATGTTGTCCACGTTACAATGGTAACTCACGAATGGCATCCTCTCTCTCCCTCTGTTTGTGTGTGTGTGTGTGTCTCTCTCTCACATGCAATTCCAGCGGTTTATATGTCAATATTGTGGCTTTCATGTATGGCAGAGTCTTGTGTAGCTGAATCGGCCAAAGCTATGTTCATCAAAAAGTAGAAGATACTTTATTGGCTAAAACAAGTAATAATAATTTATCATCTGTACACAAGAGCAAATTTTATATTCTTATACACTGAATTCTTTAGCTGAATATTTACCTTTATTTAACAGTCATATTTGTTCGCAGTCACTCACCGACCATATTATTTGTATATAAATCATCTGTACATAATCTGGCTACATGGCTGTATCATTTCATATCCACTTTGCTGGCACACTGAGTGAACCAGTGTCATCTGATCTGACACAACTGACACGACCATAGAATCTGAGCTAGGTGGGTGCTATTCCATTATTGTCTGGGTCATCACTGATTGATTTTCTGTCACCACAGACCAAGTCTGTGACAATGATTGCTGATTATGGATCATTATTTGTTGGCGTAACTCACTGTAAGGCATGATTGACATTTTTCTGACATCTCCATCTGATTCTGAAATATATCAGGTCGATTCTGTGACATCACTGAGTGGTTCTGGGATATTAGAGGCTGATTGTTCATTATATTCTGATTTAGCATTGTAAAATTTGCCGTCGAGAATAGCTCTGATCATCTAAGATAAGGATAATTCTGATCACCTAAGATGATGATAACTCTGATCATCTAAGACAAGGATAACTCTGATTACCTAAGATAAGAATAACTCTGATTACCTAAGACGAGAATAGCTCTGATCACCTAAGATGAGGATAATTCTGATCACCTGAGATGAGGATAACTCTGATTACCTAAGATAAGAATAACTCTGATTACCTAAGATAAGGATAGCTCTGATCACCTAAGATGAGGATAACTCTGATCACCTAAGATAAGGATAACTCTGATTACCTAAGATAAGGATACCTCTGATTACCAAAGATGAGAATAGCTCTGATCATCTAAGATGAGGACAACTCTGATCACTGGTTCTAAGGGCTGTTATAGCCGGAGGTGGGGTGGGGGATACGCTCCCCACTCCAATTAAATGTCTCCAAGGCGTGCGTCTCCAATAACCACTGACAGTTCAAGTCATTCTCCTGGCCTTTTCGTGTCAGAACTGTTTAAACTGACAAGAGAAGAGGCGAAAGGCGAATATCTGGCGCCTGAATACCAGACGCTTCGGGTAGATCAGAGTCATGGTTGGTAGCTCATCTAAGAGAAGGAAAACTGTGATTTAAAACCGGCTGCGGGCGAAATTCTTCATCTGCCGTGCGTGGGGTGAAACTACTCCCGGGTAATGACGAAAAATGCGATTGGATTGCCGCGCATTGCCACCGTGGAAAAGGTGATGGAAAGGATTACATGAAGTAACCAGTAGTCTCGAGGTCAGGGCTACTCAAATCACCTCACCTAGCTGAGGCCGGCCACGTCCTATATACAGCCATACTGGCGAAATGTGGCTAAACCGGCTTAACCCAGGGGTGAAAATCGATGGCTACGCATATCACGGTGCCTCCGCTCTAGAAGCCGATCACAACCTAAATACAATTAATCTGGGATAATACGCCTTTTCCAATCTGGTTTCAGGCAAGAAGAGGATCAAGAGATCATATATTCAATCTAAGATTAATAATAGAGAAATGCACAGAGTTTAATGTGAATCTATATTTATCCTTTATAGACTACTCAAATGCATTTGATTGTGTACAACACCAGAAACTTTGGGAAATAATGGAAAAAAATGGGATTACCAACACATTTGATACAACTAACATCACTGCTGTATCTAGACCAACAAGCAGCAGTAAGAATAAATGGTGAAACAACAACTTGGTTTGACATAAAACAAGGGGTCCCTCAGGGGTGCATATTGTCACCCTACTTATTTAACTTGTATACTGAAAATATAATGAGGAATGTTAGAGAAGATGCAGACAAAGAATATTACGATGCCATAACAATTGGAGGTTATGAAATACCAGAGATTAGATATGCTGATGACACAGTGTTACTATCCACAACACAAAAATGAATGGAAAAACTAATTATGTCAGTCCGTAAGAACAGCGAAGAGCAGAACCTCTACCTTAATGCGAAGAAAACTAAATTGATGACAACTGACAAAACAAACAAGGCAGCTGAAATATATATCGATGAGGAAAAATTGGAAGAAGTGGAGAGTTTTGAATATCTTGGATCACTGCTAACTAATAATGGAGATACAATGAGTGAAATTAAAAGGAGGACATCTATTGCTCTTCAGAAAGTAAAACAAATAAAGAATCTGTGGAGAGGAACAGACAGAACTACAAAAATAAGATTTTTAAGGTCATGCATCTTTCCCATCGCAATATATGCCTGTGAGACGTGGGCACTTAACAAAACAGCTGAGAAACACATGAATGCCTTTGAATGTAAATGCTACAGAAGAGTTCTCCAAATATCGTGGACACAAAAAAAGAACAAATATATCTATACTGCAAGAGCTTAGTATTGAAGAAGGCTGGCTAGTAAAGAGGATTAAAGAGAGAAAACTTAAATATTTTGGACACATTAAACTTCATGATAATTTAGACCATAGAAGACCATATTGGAAGGATACATAATGGGAAAAAGAAAAAGAGAAAGACCAAAACGAAGATGACTGCAAGAAATCGTAGACGATCTGCAAATAAACGCAGCAGCAGCAGGCCATCTTGCTCACAACCGAGAGGCCTACAGGAGTGCTGTTTGGGAGGCAAAGTTCCGCAAGGGACATGCAAATGAATGAATGAATACGCCTAAACCTGCTTAACCCAGGGGTGAAACTCACTAGTGGTGAGGATTCGTTCTGCTGGACAAAACCTCCATCCCGGTCACCACTAGGAAGGGTAGCGGCCATGGCCACAATATGCTGAAGTCAGAGACACTGGACCAGTGCAGTCTAGAGAGGCAACCACCTCTCACTCGACCGGGATATATTCATATCCAAACCACGTCGAGTTTTTCCTGTGAGAAAGTCCAATTCTAGACTAAACTGGTGCAACGAAAACCACAGTATCGCGTAATGCCGCTTCTGTGACCTATCGAGAATATAGGCCAAAGCCCAACGAAGCTCTGAGCCTCTACCCTAAATGAGACTATCGCGAGAACCACAGGAGTAAATTCAGTAGGATCACCGGGGGATCTTGGTGGTAGAGACGAACGAAGAAGAAGAATAACTCTGATCACCTAAGATCAACTAAGATGAGGATAACTCTGATCACCTAAGATAAAGATAGCTCTGATCACCTAAGATAAAGATAGCTCTGATCACCTAGAATGGGTGGTAGAGAGTTACAGAAGAGATAATCAAAAATCTTCATTTGCAAAGAGTAAATAATTAGGGTACCAGTTAAACTGAACACTAATTAAAGCCACTTGGTTTTTTTTTATATACGTGTATAAGAAATAAAAGGAAAAAAGTACAGAAACTATTGAACTTGAATAGAATGAAAGGCTTAGAGACAAAGAGACAAAATGCCTCGAAACGGCTGAAGAGGCCAGAAACAAATTCATAATAACTAAAGTAGACAAAATAAGCCATCCTTTACAATTATCACAGACTTCACAGACAGTTCAGTTTTCTTTGCCTCGGTCATCTGTTCAAAGTTTTTTCTATATGTGTCTCATTTGTGTGTGTGTAAATCATCAATTACATATACACACACCCACGCATACAGACACACAAACAAACACACACACACGCACGCAGACACACAAACAAACACAAACACATACACATACATTGTACATAATGCAATCAAATTAGCGATGTGTTCGGTTCACTGTTTAAAATATTTTAATTCATAAATTTCATTTCTGCAGCCCGAATGAAAGAATAAATAACATTATCAATAAATCAGTCAAATTTATTTATGGACGTCAGATTTTCAGAACATGTTTTGGTTCTATTTTAAACTAATGAATGTGAAGAATTTGCAGACAGCAGAGATAAACTTATCTAATTAGATTTATACCTTGCAAATATAAAGCACTTTATTAGTGGGTATGAAAAATATTTGACTTTTAAATGTGGGCCGTGCAGCAAAAGGATCTGAGAACCACTGTCCTAAACAACCAGCCCTTGAAACAAGTGAAGCGTTTCAAATACCTAGGTAGCATAATATCATCCTCAGGGACAATTGAGGCTGAAATTGAGAACAGATGCAATGAAGCAAATCTGGTCATTGGACAAATGACTCCTTTACTGAAAAACAAATACATCACAACTGAAACAAAAAAGGCACTGTACAGTACAATTTTCCTCCCAGCTCTATGCTATCAATGTCAAACATGGGCACTAACAGCCAAAAAAAAAAAAAGAAAGAAAAATCATCACGACAGAAATGAGACGTTTAAGGAGAATACTAAATGTGACAAGAAGAGACCAAATAAGAAATGACACCATCAAAGCAAAGGTTGGAGTAATATCAGTTAAATGGTTTGGCCATGTTACACGGTTACCATCAGACAGTATATCACAGAAAACATGCCCAATAGGTGGACTATAAACGAAATCCCTTTTTGCACATTAGAAAAAGATCTACAGCAGAACATGGATAATTTAGGAAAGGCATGTAAAAGCCACAGCATGAAGATTCAGTGCTGAAAAACGAAAGTCATGACCATTGCCAACAAGATTACGATCATATTAAGATTTGTAGGTATCAGAGGAAGAGACCGCCCACGCAAGAGATGGAGAGAGGAAATTACAGAAGCGTTAAATATCCAATTATTTGAAACAAATCGCGGAATCCGACGTTTATATGTCCTCTCATCACCGAAAGGTATATGAGGAAGGAGACAGGACAAGACAATAATGCATGCAAGTGTGGCAGGTAATATAATGGCCTTTTCCATGACGATGTGATGTTTACTTTAAATTTGGCGTTGAGGCAGATGTAAATCAACTTTTTCTTCATGTATGGCCTTATTAAAAATCACATGAATTTGAAATCTGCCACACATTAGATAAGTTTAATCAAGTAAAAAATATCATGTTTCCATTGAAAGGAAGTCATGTCATGCCTAGACTGTTGTCACAAGAGCGACGGCAAGCTGTTGGTATGTTCCGCAGAGGAATAACGACCAGAGTTGTTGACAGACATTTAATTGATGTGAAGAGACTGCTGGAGCTAGGACAAATTAAAGGTGCTGGCAGGAAATCCGAACTGTGTGGCAGAAAACACATCGTAAACAACCAACATTTGACAGGAACTATTAGCAAACATACTCTTGGATGGGCGCTGCGGCACTCGGCGGGGCATATATCCAGATGTCCCGAAAGCTGTGAACCTGGAGTCTGAATTATGAACCTTCGTGAAATTATTGTGGAGCCGAAGCTGTAATGATGATACGGTATCGCTCCCAACAATTAAAAAAAAAGAGCAAACAAACCAAGAAATCGAAACTGGTAGGGAAATATTTAAGCTACACTTCTAAATAATGATAATCCAAAATTAAGTAAACCGATGACCTTTTATTATCGTATCAAATAATGTACTTCCGGTGTGATGTGCAAGATGGCGGACTTTTTTTAACGCTCTCGCCGGCATGCAAAAATCAGCGAAATTCCGCTTGATCTGTCATATGTCCTGTATCAGGAGGTGGGCATAAGGCTAATAACTTTATCCTGGGACCTATCTAGACGCGACTCTAGATGTGGAAAAAAAGAATTCGTTATGGAAACTCGCAAAGAAACCAACCGAGCATCAGGGAAACCAACTACGAAGAGCTCATTCGTCGGCCCTATACATGTGACAAAGATTGGATTCTGAAATGTAAGATCGATGGCAGCACCAACAAAAACTACCCAAGTCATCAAAGAAATGGAGAGACACCATCTAGACGTACTGGGCATCAGTGAAATGCGATGGCGGCCAGAAGCAGGTAAAAGATCGGCGGAAAAAGGTAAGTTAATAATACATTCTTGCAGAGACGACGGGAAACATAAGAGAGGGTAGGTATAATTATGTCAAATATAGCAGCAACGAGCCTTGTAGAATGGGAATTAGTGAACAGTCGTATAATAACACAATAATTGGTGTATAAATTTCTCATTGATTACATTTAAGATATTCAAGTGGTAAGTGTTTAAAGAATTAATACCAGCGCTTTCATGTCGAGTGGGAAAAAACTTGACATTTAAGTTTACAATGTCTGAATGATTAAGTGTCGCGTGGATAAATCTCGTGTGATTATGTGTTTGAATGATTAAATGTCTGAGTGAATAAGTGTTTGAGTGATTAAGTGTCTGAGTGATTAAATGTCGAGTGATTAAGTTTTACCAAACCGTTGTAACAGAACAAACGACGTAACTTTTAACTGTTATCCATGGTAGATTTTAAACACAGTAAAAGAAAATGGGACAACTTTGTATTTTTGTAACATGGCCTATCCGTGCCAGGTGACAACTTGCTACTAAATCTCTCACCTGCTAAGATTAAAATGTCTGAATTATTGAGGAATAATCTAGTTTCCAGATTCACTTATGATGTCGATGACTGAAACAATGCTGGTCATTTAACCAAAATTGTCTTGCCTCTTTCTTCCTTTGGACAGCTTCTTCGCAAATACTAGGAAAGCACTTATTTTATTCTATTTTTGGTTGTGTGCCCAAGTATTTTCTCTACTGCTGATTTTATAATTTCCTTAGCAGTTTCATCTTCCTTTTTAATCCAACTAGGAAGTAGTCACTACGACATTCCTCTTCTCTATAGCTTCTAACCTGTTGGATATTTATTTCGTTTCTGTCATGATACAAAGTCTACAAATACAGCTCAGACTTGTTTTCATAACTAGTTCTCTATATCTGTAGGTGGGAACTCCCGTACTTGTTTTGAGTTGAGGGGGGGGGGGGGGGAATAGGTCTTTGCTTGAAACATAGCAAGCACGCTCTTAGTTAGCAGTCTAAAGCGTCAAATGGCGGGTTTTTAGGCCTGACCTCTGTCGACGGGAAAAATACAAACTGTCGTAGGTTTAGGAGACGTGGACTGAGTAAACTGAAGTCTCTGCTGTGTTGTCTTATGCTGAAAACCCTCCTATAGTACTTCTGTTATTATATGGTTTAGAGTCTCAGTCTGTATTAGAGCACTGGTTGTTTCATGCGTAGGAGTTTGTTGATAGACACATTGTTCAAGTAGTTATCTCCTCTTCCTAAGCTAACGCATGCTCATTTAAGCAAACGATTCTCTTTCCACGTCGCTAAAATCACGCGTTGCTCTGCAATCTTGAATAGAGAGTTTCTGGGAAAGACTTGAGCTATGTTACATTACATACATACATACACATACACACACAATCTACATTCTTATATCTTATATCCTTCCCGTGCCGTTAAACGTTACATAGGACTCGCAAAGAAGTTCGCCAATTTTTCCTGTCTTCGGCGAGTCTTTCAACATCATCAAGGGATTTTATGTCTGTTAATTTGGCCTCTCTTAACTATGTCCTCTTCAGAGTTTCACGCGGTCTGCCTTTTTTCTTTGGTCTTTTGTGTTCCACTTGATAGCTTGTTTTAGGATCCTCTGATCATTTCTTCTCATCAAGTGACCAACATATGTCCATCTCCTTTTCCTGATCACCCATGAGACTGGTTGTTGTTCAGTCATCTGTCTTATCTCTGCATTGTTCTTGAATTCGTTCCACTTGATGCCGAGTATTTTCATTAAGCATTTGTTTTCAAAAGAGTCTAATTTCTTGTCTATTTCTTTAGTTGTTTTCCAGCTTTCGCATGCATAAATGAGGGTGGATATTACATTTGAATTGAATAGTCTTAACTTGGTTTTTGTGCTTATAACTTTTGAATTCCATATGTTCTCAAGATTCTTGAAGATTGATGCTGCTTTTGCAATTCTGATCCTAACTTCCGTTCTGTTGTCACCATCCTGGTCTATGTCGCTGCCAAGGTATGCAAATTGATTGACTTCTTCAATATCTGTCCCTTCTATGTGTATTTTTCCATTTTGATTAAGGGGAATTTTCATTATTTTTGTTTTGTCCTTGTTAATTTCAAGTCCTGTTTTGCTAGCCAGTGAAGACAGGCTATCTGTTTTTTCTTGCATGGAATTCACATTATTACTGATAAGAGTTATATCATCAGCAAACTCAAGATCTTCTAGTTGGGTCTCATGTACCCAGTCAATACCTGTGTTACCTGTGCAGCATTTATTCATTATGAAGTCTATTGTAATCCCAAAAAGTAAAGGAGACAGTATACATCCTTGTTTCACACTTGTTTCAATCTAGAACCATTAACCTATCCCTTCTTCTGTCTTGACTGCACAAACATATCCATTGTATAAGTCCTTAATGATGTTGACAATTTTAGATGGTATTCCATACAGATTTAAAATTTTCCATAATGAATCTCTGTGTATGCTATCAAATGCCTTTTTAAAA
>CM019716.1:71010170-71066177 GCA_009760885.1 Achatina immaculata | reverse complement strand
AATTAATTGGCATAAAATCCCTTGATGAGGTTGAAAAGCTCGCTGAAAACAGGAAAAATTGGCGAACTACCTTGTGAACCCTATGTGACGTTTAACGGCTCGGGAAGGATATAAGATAGAAAATAAGATCAAATAAAAAGAAGCAAAGATGCCGCCACAAACTATTTAGTACTAAAACACTCGCAAGAGTTCTCTTATAAATAACCGCTAGTTCAGTAATTCCGTAATTCAGTGTTTCTGCCCGAAGAAGTTTTTCTGCTTCTCATTGCTCAAACTGCAACTTGTTGAATAATTCCAGAATTTTCATGGTAAGTACAATAATCAAAGTACAGAAATTGAATATTTTCTACAGAAAACAAAATTATGAAATCTGTTATGTTTGAAAATGTAAGTTTAAAGTCGCAAATTATGAAATGAAATGTTGAGATTAAATTTCATTTTAGCTATGCGTTTTAATTTAAGCATAAATATGAAAATCAGAATATTTAAGAGTAATGTTCTAAGTGTACTACTCTATGGAAGTGAATGCTGGAAAATCACCCAAACCATAGAAAACAAGTTGAATTCTTTCCAGACTAAATGTTTACGGAGAATTAGAATAATATTTTGACCAAACACCATAAGAAATAACATCTTATTAGCAGAAATGCAGATGAAACCACTGACAACAATTATTGAGGAAAGACGCTGGCGATGGTTGGTACATGTGCTCCGAATGACTGACAACTCACTACCAAAAATAGCACTAAGATGGACCCCACAGGGGAACAGAAGTAAGGGTAGACCAAAAGAGACATGGAGAAGAACAACAGAAAGGATGTTGAGCAATAGAGGGCTCACCTGGGCAAGAGCAGAAAAAAAGGCGAAGGACAGGCATTTGTGGAAACCCTTGCGGAAGCCCCATGTGCCCTGGGCACTTAAGGTTCGGAGAGAGAGAGAGATGCGTTTTAATTGGACTTTGAGTAGAAATCAGAATAGACCTACGTTTTGGACCTCCCCCCCCCCCCCCACTCCCACAAAAACTGCACAGAACACAGTCTGTCCTTATGATACAGAACAGGTATCAGGGACAATGAAGATAGAATTAGTAAATGTAGATAATGCTACAGTAGTGGCCTAATTGGTAATCACAGGCCACACATTATTTATTTTTATTAATTAGTATTTTAAAAAATTAAAATTAAAAGAAAATTAGTATTTTATTACAAAATTAAAATAAAAAATAGTATCTTATTAATTAGTATTTTTGTGGCTGTGTTGCGAGGAAACCACACTGATTCAAGCAGGTTTCCGTTCAAATCTTTCTCAGTCGGTGTATTTTGGGGGGGGGGGTGGTGGGGGGGAGGGGAGGTTCTAAAATCGCATTGATCTCTACACTTATTTTCCGTGACAATAAGCGACGTGACATGACATAATTATAATCGGGGACTGCAGAGTAGTCTCACTGTGAGTTGAATCGAGAGCAAATAGAAACTCTTTGATTAGGGTTTCATTTGTTTTCTCTAAGTCACGTTAAATTAAACATTGATCTCAATATCTTTTGAATAAGTACATCAAAGTTAAATTTATTTGAAAACTGAACACAAGAAACTAAATTCAAATGGCAGCAGGAGTAAGAACGTAGCATTGCTTGACTCTAACCTTAAGTGAATAGTCCGCATTTGATGATAGTATCGAGCATCCTTGTGGCATCGGCAATAGCATTCATTCATTCATTTGCATGTCCCTTGCAGAACTTTGCCTCACAAACAGCACTCCTGTAGGCCTCTCGGTTGTGAGCAAGATGGCCTGCTGCTGTTGCATCCATTTCCAGATCGTCAACGATGTCTTGCAGCCATCTTCGTCTTGTTCTTCCTCTTTTTCTTTTTCCCATTATGTATCCTTCCAATACGGTCTTCTCTAAATTATCATGCCGTTTAATGTGTCCAAAATATTTCAGTTTTCTCTCTTTAATCCTCTTCAATAGCCAGCCTTTTCAATATTAAGCTCTAATATATATGCAATATATGCAATAGCATAGAGAAAAAGAATTCCAAGTTCTCAAAAGTTTGACTGAAACTGTCAAACCATGAAGATTTTGTGACAGATGCTTAAGCACTCTTTGACAGAACACGACATACCAGCTTCTGCAATAGCTTCAATATATGTTGCTGCTGTTGTTATTGTTCTTGAAGTACTTAGATGCAGTAAAAGCAAAAGCAGAGGTAAGAGCTGTAGTAGTAGTAGTAGTAGTAGTAGTAGTAGTAGTAGTAGTAGTAGTAGTAGTAGTAGTAGTAATGTTGTTGTTGTTGTTGTTGTAGAATTAATAGTAATAGTTTTAGCTGTAGTAATTGTAGCAGTAGTTGTAATGATTGTGAAAATGCTTTGGAAATCTTTTCATTATAAAAATAGAAAGAAACGACTGCATCATTATAATTGGTGTATAAGTATACAACTATACACTAAGCACTGCAGTAAAGCTGTGAATGTGTTAATTTCTATTGGCACGAACAGGCTTGTCATCTCTGTATTTTACAAGCCCATCGATAGCCACACCTATTTGCTTTACACTTCTTCCCATCCTGAGGCCTGTAAGAACTCCATCCCATATTCCCAACTCCTCCGTCTTCGCCGCATATGTCAGGATAATTTGGACTTTATAGATCAGTCCAACAAGTTATTAGAATTTTTCCGTCATCGCCACTACCCAGAAAAGGTCCCTCGTAAAGCCTTCAACCGTATCCAACTAGTGAGCCGCAAAGAAGTATTCAGGAAAAAGCCTGTTACTCCATCTGACAGAGTTAAGTTAGTACTGCCTTTCCACCCGCATTGTCAGATGGTTAAGAAAATTCTTTATCGTCATCTGCCGATAATCCAACTCGACTCCGACACTCGTGACATTTTCTCTGATCCACCCCTATTGGCATACAAACGTGAGCCAAACCTTAAGGACATCCTCGTCCACAGCCACTTGAAGCAGAGCCTTACATATGTTGGCACCAGAAAATGTAACCGCCCCCGCTGCGTTACCTGCCCTGTAGTTTGGGAAACGAAAACAATCACCTTTCCCAAAACTATCCTCACTCTTCATGAGGGATTCACATGCGAGTCCCGAAATGTGATATATGTCATCGTTTGCAAAAGATGCAGGATAACATATATCGGTGAGACTGGCCTCAGATTAGGGGACCGCATGCAAAAACATCTGTACGACATCGCCCAGCATGCTTCGAAACCAGTCCCAAATCATTTCAATGGCCCCAACCACAGAGGCAAATCTGATTTTCTGGTAACAGCCATTAAACAATGTCACGCAGATGACACAAGCCGCCTGGCACTTGAGAACCGCTGCATTCAAAATTATGGGACGCTGGAACCACATGGGTTAAACTCGCTGTTTAGTTACACGTAACATCATCTTCTTCAATCATTATAGTACCTCTCCACTAAATCCACCCCTTCTTACTTTTCAAACTTCCTCACAGCATCACTCTGCAACCCCGCTATTTTCTCTGCAACCCCTCTTCTCTGCAACCCCTCTTCCCCAATCACCTGTTTCAATTTCTCCTAGCTAGGCCAGTAGTGCGTCACTCTCTCTCCCCTCCCCGGTTCCCCATCCACCACCCCCAGTTACAACCCACCGACCACATGTCACAGGTCTCTATTTAAACAAATTCCACGTCCTACCAGATCCATTCCTGACACACACCGCCGGACAAGCCACACCTTGCAATTTACAGCTAAGTACTCCTTTAAAAAAATTTTTTTTAAACAGTATTCATGTGAATCTATACTTTATCTCCTCTCTCTATTTCTTCGTCCTGTATGTTTTTGTATGATTAAGGCTCACGCCGAAACGTCACAACTTTGTAATCGTTAAGTAATAAAGCTGCTCCTACTTTTTTCCTATTTTATGCACGACTGCATCATTGACTTTTTAAAAGTTGTTTTTTCACTGTATGCATTTTCAGTGAACCGTGGGAAGCCACCGCCATCACCAGGAGCGTTCGTGTTAAAGGTCACTAATAATGGCATGGTTACAGCTGAAGGTGGAGTGAGTACTTTATAATAGTATATGAGCACTTTATAATAGTATATGGGCGTTTTGAACATAGAAAGTTAAGAACGTCATTTTGGAATCTAAAAGTTGGGTAAACAAAAGTTATGTCCCACAGAATGTGTTAACTACTTGTTTACATTTCACTACCCCTTAAGTCAGTTGCCTGTAGATCACGTGGTTACCATGGAGCTCGTGGAAGTAGAGGCTGATCAGATGATCAAGTGTGGCAAGTTAGACTTTCGGTGGGGTAGTCAGTCAGTCTTAGTTTTGCGTTCGTTAGAGTGTGAGTCTTAGTTTTGTTAGAGTAGGATGTAGTTTTGTAGTGTAGGAACCTAGTCTGTGTCTTAGTTTTGTTAGAGTAGGACGTAGTTTTGTAGTGTAGGAACCTAGTCTGTGTCTTAGTTTTGTTAGAGTAGGACGTAGTTTTGTAGTGTAGGAACCTAGTCTGTGTCTTAGTTTTGTTAGAGTAGGACGTAGTTTTGTAGTGTAGGAACCTAGTCTGTGTCTTAGTTGTCGGCAGTGGTTTGTTTTGTAGTATAGAATAGTGAATCTAGTATGTGGAAGGATTCTGTTGTCGTTGAAGTCTTCTTGACGTTAGTAGATGCCTGGAATCATATGTTGTCTTGAAGGAGTAATGTCATGTCATGTTATTTAGAATTATCACTGCCACTGTTTTCCACTCATCGTCATGGCCATTAGGTCACCACTTGCACCAAATAAAGCCAACATAATCTACACAGCTGCTACTTGCACCAAATAGACACCAACCAGACTCCAAGCAGGCACCAAGTAGACACCAACCAGACTCCAAGCAGGTACTAAAGCCGACAAGGAAGCAACGACGAAAGAGAATGACCTCGACTGCTTGAAAGAGTGAAACCTTGACTGTCTGTCGTTGATACACTGGTTAATACTATGGAGTCAAATTATAATGGAGGTTTAAGCTCAGAGTCACTAAGGGATAATACTAGTGAAATGTAGGGCTGAGAAGTCGGACATATGATATAAGCAGGCATAATAAGCAGAGCTGGAGAGAATAGTATATAACTAACTCTACTTACCATTATTAAAATGTGATAAAATGGCAACATAAAAAGTGTTTAACTTACGCTTGCAGTACAGGATACAGCCAGATGAGAACAAAGAACAGGAGACTTCTAGGACATGGACGACACCGTCAATCATTTTTTTCCTTCTAATTTTATGTCTAATTTTAATTTCCATTACAGAAAGATTTTACAGTCAGTTACAAGGGAGATATATAGACAGAGATGAACAGAGATATGCACATTCAGATACATGGGCAGAGATATGTACATTCAGATACATGGGCAAATATATGTACATTCAGATACATGGGCAAATATATGTACATTCAGATACATGGGCAAATATATGTACATTCAGATACATGGGCAGAGATATGTACATTCAGATACATGGGCAAATATATGTACATTCAGATACATGGGCAGAGATATGTACATTCAGATACATGGGCAAATATATGTACATTCAGATACATGGGTAAATATATGTACATTCAGATACATGGGCAGAGATATGGTCATAAATTTAGTTCTCTTTATCTTAATGCAAAGATATCTTATATCTTATATATATTATATCGTGTCCGTGCCGTTAGACGTCACATAGGGCTCGCAAAGTAGTTCGCCAATTTTTCCTGTCTTCGGCGAGTCTTTCAACCTCAACAAAGGATTTTATGCCTGTTAACTTGGCCTCTCTTAATAATGTCCTCTTCAGAGTTTCACGCGGTCTGCCCCTTTTTCTTCGGCCTGTTGTGTTCCACTTGATAGCTTGTTTTGGGATTCTCTGGTCATTTCTTCTCATCAAGTGACCAACATATGTCCATCTCCTTTTCCTGATCACCCGTGAGACTGGTTGTTGTTCAGTCATCTGTCTTATCTCTGCATTGTTCTTGAATTCATTCCACTTGATGCCGAGTATTTTCCTTAGGCATTTGTTTTCAAAAGAGTCTAATTTCTTTTCTATTTCTTTAGTTGTTTTCCAGCTTTCGCATGCATAAATGAGGGTGGATATTACATTTGAATTGAATAGTCTTAACTTGGTTTTTGTGCTTATAACTTTTGAATTCCATATGTTCTCAAGATTCTTGAAGATTGATGCTGCTTTTGCAATTCTGATCCTAACTTCCTTTCTAGTGTCACCATCCTGGTCTACGTAGCTGCCAAGGTATGCAAATTGATTGACTTCTTCAATATCTGTCCCTTCTATGTGTATTTTTCCATTTTGATTGATGGGAATTTTCATTATTTTTGTTTTGTCCTTGTTAATTTCAAGTCCTATTTTGCTAGCCAGTGAAGATAGATCTGTTTTTTCTTGCATGGAATTCACATTATTACTGATAAGAGTTATGTCATCAGCAAAATCAAGATCTTCTAGTTGGGTCCCATGTACCCAGTCAATACCTGTGTTACCTGTGCAGCATTTTTTCATTAGGAAGTCTATTGTAATCCCAAAAAGTAAAGGAGACAGTATACATCCTTGTTTCACGCCTGTTTCAATCTGGAACCATTCACTCATCCCTTCTTCTGTCTTGACTGCACAACCATATCCATTGTATAAGTCCTTAATGATGTTGACAATTTTAGATGGTATTCCATATAGACATAAAATTCTCCATAATGAATCTCTGTGTATGCTATCAAATGCCTTCTTAAAATCTATGAAATTCAATATTAATGGTTTCTGCTTTTCAATATGTTCTTCAAGTATTATTCTGAGAGTAAAGATCTGGTCGAGACAGCTTCTCCCTTTTCGAAATCCTGCTTGTTCTTCTCTCATTGCAGTATCCACTATATCTTTGAGTCTATTCAAAATGACCTTGCAAAATACTTTTGACACAACTTATATTAAGGTTACTCCTCTCCAGTTGTTACAGTCACTAAGGTTGCCCTTTTTTGGTATTTTAACAATGATTCCCTTCTTCCAATTAGAAGGGACCTTTTCTTCTTTCCAAATCTTGTTAAACATTCTCTGTAGTTGTCTCATGTTGTCACTATTGATAGCTTTTAGCATCTCGGCTGTTATTTCATCTTCACCTGCAGCTTTGTTGTTAGCCATTAAATTCACTGCTGTTTCAATTTCATGCAATTTAATTTCATCTAGATTGACATTTAGTTGTGGGGTTGGTAAGTCAGTTTCAAGGTTTAACAATTCTTTTGGGTGTGGTCGATTGAGTATTTCTTGGAAGTGTTCAGCCCATCTTTGCTTTTGGTCTTTATTTGATGTTAATAGTGTTCCAGTTTTGCTAAGGATTGGTCTTTCTTTAGATGTAATAGTACCTGTTAGCCTCTTTTGTATGTTATATAAAGTTTTGCTGTCTCCTGTGTTTGCTGCTTTTTCTGCCTCTTTCGCCATATTGTCTATGTATTCTCTTTTATCCCTTCTAGCTGAACTTTTTACTTTCTTGTCTATGTCTTTGTATTTTGCTTTTGCCGAATCTCTTTCATGATCTGCTTTTGTATTCAACATGTTTAATTTGACTGCTCGTCTTTCATGTATATACTTCCATGTTTTATCTGATATCCATGCTTTTCTATTTGGTTTTTCCAATCCAGCGCTTACTTTTGCTGCTGTGATTATGGCTGTGCTGTAAGAATTCCATAACTCATCTATACCTATCTCCTCAACTTCACTGGGTGTTTTGGAATGATTGGCAAGTTCCTGATTGAAATTAATGTTAGTATTTTCTTCTTGTAGGCTGTGGATGTTTATCTTTCTGTGTACTGATTTCTTGTGTTGACTTTTCAATTTTAGTTTTATTTTCCCTATGCACAGGTTGTGATCACTGTTGACATCTGCACCCCTATAAGCCCTTACATCCACGAGAGATGTTCGGTATTGCTTTCTAATACAAAAATGGTCTATCTGGTTTCTAGTTCTATCATCTGGAGATATCCACGTTGTTTTATGTATCTCTTTGTGTGGGAATATTGTGCCTCCAATGACCATGCCCTCTGTTAGACATATTTCAATTAATCTTTCTCCATTCTGATTAACCATGTCGGTTCCTTTGTAACAGAATAGCCATTCTGTTCAGAGAGTTTTTGTGTATTGCTAATAATTGTGTTGCGTAGACTACGTCATTAGGAAAGTACGTGTGCAAAGAAGTCGTTAAAAAGGTCCGTGTGAAAAAGCCGGTCGTTAGGCAGTCTATGTGTGGAACTTTGAACTGGATGGACGTGTTGGGCGAACGAGAATGGGGTAGAGCGAGTCTTGTTGTCAGAATTAGTTTAGTTTGTTTTTTCTGTGTGGCTGCAGTCCTTGGTAAGCCTGTAAGTATGGTTTTTGGTATGAATAAATCATTGTAAGGTTTTCCTTGCCCATGTGGCGTAGATATTTCACGCCGGGCATTTGTTGCTGTGAATTTCTGTAATAAATGTGTGTTGTCTGATGATAAACTACAACAAATCGGCTTTGTGGAAATTCTCATTGTTGACCAGTTTGTTTTGGTCGGAAGACTGCCAAGTTATGTTCAAGTTGTTGTATTCGTACTATTGTGTGGAGTGGAAAGCCTGGGTGTCTTGTTGTATTTTCTTAGTGTATAATATAGAAAATTAGGTGATGGTTAGAACACCAGCAACAAGAAGAAACTTATAAGTTGAAACTGTACTCCACAAGAAGAATCAATCAAACCAGTAGTCTCCTTGTAAGGGGAATCCTGCTTCAGTGGCGCCGTGATCCTGCTTCAGTGGCGCCGTGATTCTGTTTCAGTGGTGCCGTATCAGGCCACTTGTCACGTCCAGTGTGTTTGTTTACATTTTTAACAGTTCATGCACGTTTTTTCTAGCCCACAGTTGTGTGTTGATAGTATGTTTCGTCAGTGGTTTTCAAGTTTTGGTTAGGGAATAGTATTTTTGTTAGTGTCAGAGACAGTTATCGTAGAAGTTATTCAAAGCGGCGATGATGTCCAGTCTACCCGAAAGTTTGTGTCACATCTAGTCCTGGGTTCTAGGCAGTGCAGCTACTGACGCTTACCTGTGCCTGCAATCAAGTCCAGTGAGACTGAACCTGAATTACTATCCGGTGAGGAATCAGAGCGGTTTGTTCCAAGCGACATTTACTTCTCAACCAGCTCCATCCAGACCGGGGAGGTAACATGTTGACAAAATTAACGGTTTTCCACAATTTCGGCAGATAGACAGGAGTGGACATTGATACATGGACAGTTTGGATTGTGCTCTTTATGTGTGGTGTAGGATTTCAGACATTGTAGATTCACTTATATTTGGAATAGACATTGTAGGACATTCTTCTCCAGTGTTATTAGCGGGACTTTATTGAACATTGATTTTAGTGGTGATATTTGGAACAGTACATAGACTTCTTGTGGCTTTTCATTTAACTTAGGACTTCAGTGTAGTTAGTTAGTGCGTGGTATGGTATTTAATTGAATTTCTTTTCTATGGTTATTAGTTGGATGGCATTAGTGCATGATAATGAATAATTGATATGCCATTGTTTTGAATAATTGTTGACATTACTGTATATGGTGGCATTGTATTGATTTCAGTGGTATATACTAACAATAAGTAGAGTGCACTACGGATAGACGCACAATGGCTTCAGCTCCATCCACGTCAGATTTGCTGGGGTTATTACAAGATACCCTGTCCCAAGTCAGCAATGACTTGAGGTTTGCCCACGTCATGTCAGCTGTAGCAAAGTTCCCAGCAAAATTGAAACCATGGCTGGATGAGATTAATAAGATTATGGACATGCGGAATGCTGATGTGCCCAGTAAGAAGAACTTGGTGTATTTACGCACCACAGGTTCGCTGGCAGAGTTCGTCAAACAGCGACTCCAGATTCAAGAGACATGGGAGGAGTTCGTATCTGTTTTATTAGCACGATATGGGGTGCTGCAGACTCCTCAGGAGGCCTGGCATACGCTAGCCTCTACTCGACAGTCTCCTGGAGAGCCCATTCAAGCGCTGGCTGATCGCATCAGTGAGGCAGCCAGAGTTGCTTACTCTGAGGCGGAATGGGTAACTCCGCTGGCGCAGAGGCAAATGGTGCAGTCGTTTGTAGATGCACTACTTTCTCGCGCATTGAAATCAAAATTATTAAGAGATAAACCTGTTCTGTTTTCACAGGCGGTGGACTTAGCCTTACAAGAAAATGACCTCATGAAGTCGGTGAATCTTAGTTGTAGTTCCCGACAAGCTTTCATTGCAGGTTCTCGACCGTCCGGTGAGGTGACGACACACAGAGAGTCTCCTTGTGTGGATTCGCAGAGAGTACAGTTAGTCTCTCATCAGGAGAACTCTCGACGGACGTCTTCACACTTCGAAGCGGGTAGGATAGACCACCAGAGATCGAATACCAGGAAGGCTAAACCTGCGAGTACACTACCACAAGAAACTAGATCTTGTTATAACTGTGGAAGGAGAGGTCACATAGCCCGATTTTGTAAGCAGAGTGAAAGGAAGGATCGTGTACATTTAAACTGACAAGTCGGCGCATGAATAGCTCCCATGTGTCCGACCGTATCTTCACACCATCTGGGGCTGCCAAACACTCTGTCTCATTTTCGCATGCGACACCACTACGCTCGGTGGCTGCGAATCCCCCGACTCCTACTTCTGTCCTTGTTTCTGTTGATACTTTTCGAATTCGAGCATTGTTAGACACAGGAGCTAGTGTCTGTCTTATCAAGGATTCTGTATACAGATCCTTACGTTCTGCTCCTAAGCTCTTGCCCGCTAGAATTACTCTGCAGACTGTTACTGCAGCTTCCATGAGAGTACTTGGCAGAGTTTACCTACCTATTTCTATTGCTGGTGTCACTGTTTCTCATTGTTTTATGTGGTTCGCAACATGAACCGTTCCGCCATTCTGGGGCGTGATTTTTTGTCTCGTTCTGGTGCTGTCATCGATTACAATTCTAATACACTAAACATACATAACAAGATGATTCCTTTAGAATTAGATGCACACATTGCTTCTATTCTTCGTGTCCAGCGTTCTTCTCTTCTTTCTCCACGTTCCGTCAATCTTATTCCTCTTAAACTGAAAGCCCAACCATATTTTCCATCTGGCAATTCTTATATGGTTCAGGGTATTGAGACACCATTCTTACTGTCCCAGCCGGAGATAGAGTTGGTAGACTCAGTATGTGAGCTCCACACTAATCGCTATCCCGTGTTGACAGTAATTAATCATTCTAGTAAACACATCGAGCTCAGACGTGGATGTGTTTTAGGAAAATTGACACCATTCACTGAGTCAGTTGACTCTATCCAGCAGGTTTCTGGTACTGAGGAGACAACACCTGACAGTCGCTCTGAGACTATCGTTCGACAGGTTCAGTGCCCTGAAGTGCACAAGGACATAATATCCAGGTTGTTGACACAGAACAAGGATGTCTTTGCCTTGACTGATTCCGAGATATCGCATACCTCGACAGTGCAGATGGAGATTGATACAGGCGATCATCCGCCAATCTCCAGGAAACCCTACCGCACTCCGTTGGCGAGTAGAGAGGTGATAGAGAGGGCCGTCGAGAATATGTTGCGTGACGGAATAATTTCTCGCACGATCTCAGAGTGGTCATCACCAGTTGTCTTGGTGACTAAGAAAGATGGTACCCATCGTTTCTGCTGCGACTACCGTGCACTCAATGCGGTGACCCGTTCATTGTCATATCCATTGCCACGCATTGAGGACATCCTGAGCACGATAGGCAAAGCCAAATTTTTCAGCACTTTGGATGCTCGTTGTGGCTTTTGGTGTATTCCCTTGTCCAAGGACGCTCAGCAGAAGTCAGCTTTTAGCTGTCATCTTGGTTCTTTCTGTTTTAATTACATGAGCTTTGGTTTAAAAGGGGCACCATCTACCTTTGTCGCACTCATGGACACAGTATTACAGGGCTTAGGCAAGTTTGCACAAGCCTATATTGACGATATACTGGTGTTCACTGATGGAACGATCGAAGACCATGTTCGCGATCTTCAGGCGGTATTCGACCGATTGCGTGAGCACCAGGTCAAGCTAAACCATCCAAATGTCACTTTGCGGCCTCTGAGACAAAGTATCTCGGGTATGTCATCAGCCAGTCAGGCATATCTCCTGATCCTGAGAAGGTCAGAGCCATTGCCGACATGCCGTCTCCTTTGAATGTGAAGGAGGTGCGCTCTTTTTTGGGGACGTGCAGTTACTATCGACGTTTCATTCCCCACTTTTCGGAGATTGTGGCTCCCATAGTGGACCTCACCAAGAAGGGTCATAGGTTCAAATGGTCTCCAGTCTGTCAAATGGCGTTCGAGTCTTTGAAGGATCGCCTTGCGAAACTACCGCTTCTCTCGCATCCTGACTTGCATAAGCCACTTACATTGTATACAGATGCTTCCAATGTTGCGGTTGGAGCCTGTTTGGTGCAGACAGCTTCCTCTTCTGATGGACTCTCAGTTGAAGAGCCCTTATATTTTCTTTCGCAGAAGCTGTCGCGCTCGCAGACTAAGTGGTCTACTTTCGAGAGAGAAGCGTATGCTGTCCATTACGCCACGCAGAAGTTGAGATATTTTCTGGCGAATAGACATTTCGCTGTGAAGACTGACCATAGACCCTTGGTGGACGCATTTATCAGCAAACAGGAGATGTCAGACGTCAAGTTGCAGAGGTGGTTTGCTAACCTCCGCACCATGGACCTTCAGATGTTCTTTCATCCAGGTGCGCGGAGGACAACGTTGGCAAGTTTCGATCGTGCCACTTCTCTACCAGTACCAGTTCACGTTCTTGATGGGGACGTCCCTCAGTCACAAGGATCTGAGACATATGTCGTAAAGTCAGTGAGCGTTGTGGAGGCCTATTCACAGGCAGAGCCCCCGCTTGTAGTAGATTGCTCTGTGCAGACTGACTTGCCGTGTCCCTGTCAGCAGAAAGAGAGAGTAGAGAGGGCGACTAATACATTGTGTCCTATGGTTCAGGACGTCGCCATTAATGTATCGTTGCCTGGTGGGACCTTTCAGAGGCAATATCAGCAAGATCGTTGTAGATCTTACTTGCCGCGTCCCATTAGACAGAGATTTTCTCTTCCGCCGCCTCCTCGTTTTGTTCCCAGGCTCCCACCGTGGTACCTGAAGGAAACCCAGCAAAGAGTGGTCCCTAGAGCTCCTCCCTCAGACCACTATATGGAGGTGGATGCTTCCGCCTCAGCAGTTCCTATGTCGGTGGATGACTTGCGACCTCGGCATAGGCGGAAGAAACGGAAGAGAGCCGATATCTGCCATCAGTCTCAGAAGGAACACTGTCCTCACAGTGAAGATTATTTCCCTGAAGAGACTTCACCTAGTGCCGATTGCGATACGGATATTGATCAGTTGTACGTCTCCGATCGTAAGCTCGTTGTGGCAATAGGGCAGATAATGGATACCGTGGACTTAGAAACGTTCACGATGAAAGATCTCCATAAAGCACTTATGGAAAAGTTCCCACTATTGGAACTAGATGGCAGGAAGCAGTTCATAGAACGTGTTGTGATCAACATATTAACTGCGATTCCTTCTACTGAATAGTTTGAAATCTATAGGGATTTCTAAAGAAAAGCACAATAGACACTAGTTGGGTAGTGTTCTTCGAAAAAGGAGTTCATCCTTTGCTTCTATCCTATTTCTATGGCAGTAGAAATAGATGGTGTAGTTCACAGAACTCAGTATTAAAAATGTTGTAAATATATGTATATTTATGTTTGCACCACAATGTTTAACGTACTTAATTTGTACAAATTGTGGGTGCATGAAGTTTTTTTTTAGTAGCTGCATATTCAGCTTTAAATTCATTGTTATCGCTCACAGTTCGTGAGAGTTTTCTGTGCAAGTTCGTAATTTTTTTTGTTTGGTTGGAGATATTTGATGGCCAAATATCTACCTTTAGGGGGGGGGAGATATTCTGTAACAGAATAGCCATTCTGTTCAGAGAGTTTTTGTGTATTGCTAATAATTGTGTTGCGTAGACTACGTCATTAGGAAAGTACGTGTGCAAAGAAGTCGTTAAAAAGGTCCGTGTGAAAAAGCCGGTCGTTAGGCAGTCTATGTGTGGAACTTTGAACTGGATGGACGTGTTGGGCGAACGAGAATGGGGTAGAGCGAGTCTTGTTGTCAGAATTAGTTTAGTTTGTTTTTTCTGTGTGGCTGCAGTCCTTGGTAAGCCTGTAAGTATGGTTTTTGGTATGAATAAATCATTGTAAGGTTTTCCTTGCCCATGTGGCGTAGATATTTCACGCCGGGCATTTGTTGCTGTGAATTTCTGTAATAAATGTGTGTTGTCTGATGATAAACTACAACAAATCGGCTTTGTGGAAATTCTCATTGTTGACCAGTTTGTTTTGGTCGGAAGACTGCCAAGTTATGTTCAAGTTGTTGTATTCGTACTATTGTGTGGAGTGGAAAGCCTGGGTGTCTTGTTGTATTTTCTTAGTGTATAATATAGAAAATTAGGTGATGGTTAGAACACCAGCAACAAGAAGAAACTTATAAGTTGAAACTGTACTCCACAAGAAGAATCAATCAAACCAGTAGTCTCCTTGTAAGGGGAATCCTGCTTCAGTGGCGCCGTGATCCTGCTTCAGTGGCGCCGTGATTCTGTTTCACCTTATTTCCCCATCACTTTTTCAACGTCGGTATTATCCTTCCCTACCTTAGCATTGATGTCCCCCATAGCAATTAGGATGTCGTGTTTAGGGACTTTGTTGATGATTTGTTGTAGTTGGTGATAGAAGTCGTCTTTCACATCATCATCTGCATCATTCGTGGGTGCATAACACTGTATTATTGTCATTCTTCCGTGTCGTAGGTTGTATCGTGCTCTTATTATACGACTGTTCACTGGTTCCCATTCTACAAGGCTCTTTGCAGCTACATTTGACATAATAATGCCCACTCCGTCTCGGAATTTATTGTCATTTCTGCCTGAATGTATAATTAACTTACCGTTATGCAAAGATAACTTGTATTTAAAACTGCCAGTTCCAACAAACCCCTAACAATAAACTGTAGTCTGAAACCGTAAGTATAAAACTGCCGAAAAGTAACTGAAATGTAGCAACATTGGAGGGAACGAAGCACAGTATTCAGCTTGAGTGAGGTTATGTTTAATGACCCTTATCTTATTATTAATAGTTCTTGGTTTGGCAAAGCCATAGCAAGTCAAAGCCCTATTATACCTCCCAGTGAAAGAACTCTGGCTAGTGAATATGGGTTGCACCTAGATCTCAAAAATTACCGTAACGACACAACACAACCATCGCCGTTTTGAAGGTAAGAAACTTCTTACGATGATAAGGCTTTTTTCCTCGTTGATATATATTTCAGCTGCCTTATTTGTTTTGTCAGTTGCCATCAATTTAGCTTTCTTTGCTTTAAAATAAAGGTTTTGCTTTTCAGTCTTCTTTCGGACTGACATAATTAAATTTTCAATTCATTTTTGTGCTGTGTCATCGGCATATCTAATATCTGGTATTTCATAACCTCCAATTTTAATGACGTCGCAATGCTTTTAGTCAACATCTTCTATAACATTCCTCATTATATTTTCAGTATACAAGTTAAATAAGTAAGGCGACAGTATACTCCCCTGACGGATGCCTTGTTTTATGTCAAACCAACCTGTTGTTTCGCCGTTTATACTTACTGCTGCCTGTTTGTCCAGATATAACAGTGATATTAAGTGTATCACATGATTTAGAAATCCCCCCCCCTCCTTTTTTCATTATTTCCCAGTTTATGGTGTTGTACGCAGTCACATAGTACACAGTCGAGATCCTTCCAGAAGGTCATGTGGTTTATGAATCCCGTATCTGGGGCTAGTGGGGAAAAAGCTGATCGAGTTACTCCTTGTTTTGGATGTGTACCTGAGTGGATGGTTTTCATGATGTCTCTGTCCGAGAAATGTCCTGAAGTTTTGCAAGTATAAGTGGACTCGGCACGTGGCAGGGAAAACCGCCGACGGTCAGATTATCGTCATCACCATCTGCATTTTATCCATTCCATCAACAAATTCTCATGTCAAGTGTTACGCAGGACTGGCTTGACTTCCGTATCAGTGTGTTGCTAACTTTAGGTTTGAAAGAGCCTGGAAGTGAAGAATGGCTGGAGACAGTGATTAACTAATCAAGGAACGTGAAGTTGATGGCTGGAGTCGATGAATAACTACTCCAGTGACACTCAGAAAACACGACTTCAAGATAATACACAAACCAGAATCTTCGTGCGCATGAAGGCACAACAACACCTGATTAACGAATGCCCCAATAACGCAGTAAAGTGGCTTGATAACTTGATAGGCATCATCATATTATACCCTTCCCATACTTTTAAACGTCACATAGAGCTTGCATGGTAGTTCGCCAAGTATTCCTGTTTTCAGAGAGCTTTTCAACCTCATCAATGGGTCTTATGCCTACTAATTTGGCCTTTCTAGAGTTTAAGGTAGTTGACCTCTTTTTCTTCAGCCTTTTTTATTCCAATTTATAGCTTGCTCTGGGATTCTCTGATTATTTCTTCTCATCACGTGACCAATATATGTCCATCTCCTTATTCTAATCACCTATGAGACTGGTTTCTTTCGGCATTTGTTTAATTTGTCTAATTTATTGTCTATTTATTTAGCTGTTTTCCAGCTTTCACGTGCATAAATGAGGGTGGATATTACATTTGAATTGAATCGTCTTAGCTTGGTTTCTGTGCTTATACATTATGAGTGCCATATTTCTCAAGATCCCTGAAGGTCAATGCTGCTTATGCACTTCTAATTCTAACTTCTTTTCTGGTGTCACTATCCTGGTCTGTGTAGCTGCCATATATGCATATTAGTGAACTTCTTCAGCAGATGTTCCTTCTGCGTATATTTTTCCTCCTTGATTAATGGGAAGTTTCATTATTTTTGTTTTTTTCCTTTAAAGACGTTTTTAATTCAGTTTGTTGTTTCTCGCTTTTCTGCATGCTTTCTTTAGCTTTATTTTAATTTTTTTTTTCAGAGTGGGTCGTGGTCACTATTGCAGTCAGCTCCTGGCATGGTTTTTGTTGTCAGTAATGCATTCTGGAACCGTTTGTTGATTAATACATAGTCTATCTGGTTAAAAGTCTTTCTGTCTGGCCTGCACCACGTTGCCAGTCTTCTGTGATGTTGTTTATTTTTATTATGAAGTCTATCATAATTAAGTAAGGGAGATAATATACATCCTTGTCTCATTCCTGTTTCAATCTGAAGCCATTCGCTCATTTGTTCTTCTGTGTTGACTGCATTTCATTGTAGAAATCTTTATCGATTTTGACAGTTTTAGATGGTATTCCATACAGTCTTAAATTTTTCTACCATGAATCTTTGTGTATACTTTCAAATGCCTTTTTAAAGTCTATGAAGTTCAGGATTGCTTTTCAATATGTTCTTCAAGTATTATTCTTAGAGTAAAGATCTGGTCGAGACACCTTCTCCGTTTTCGAATTTCTGCCAGCCAGCCAATGATAAAAACTGTCAGCCTCAGCTGTTTGCTAACCTGTGATGTCAACTGTCAGTCTCAGCTGTTTGCTAACCTGTGATGTCAACTGTCAGTCTCAGCTGTTTGCTAACCTGTGATGTCAAATGTCAGTCTCATGTGTTTGCCAATATGTGATGTCAACTGTCAGTCTCAGCTGTTTCCTAACCTGTAACTTCAGCTGTCAGACTCATCTGTTTGCTAGTCTGTGATGTCAACTGTCAGCCTCATCTGTTTACTAGCCTGTGATGTCAGCTGTCAGCCTCATCTTCGCTCGACCTGTGATGTCAGCTGTCAGCCTCATCTTCGCTCGGCCTGTGACGTCAGCTGTCAGCCTCATCTTCGCTCGGCCTGTGATGGCTGATTTAATCTTGCCGACACTCTTGTGCGAATCATGATGTCTGAGTACTTTTCTTCGTGAGAGATTTTCCTTGCTGAATATTAGTAGGGTTACTTGTGTATCCTCTGACATTTGTGTGATGAACTTGCTGATGTTCCAGCATAACAGTATTTATGAGACATGATGTACTGATGTGCTTCCATCCCAAGTATACTGAGGTATTGTTGGATCGCACACTTGGATTTTAGTTAGTGGTTGTATATCTTAATCTGTTTACTTATTATTAGAAGAGACTTGTGTTAATCGATATATTACTTTTGATAGAGTGGATATTGTTATTATTTTGAAAGTTTGGATTTTGGTTTGGTACTGAAGAATATACATAGTTAGTCGACTTTGAATCATGGCTTCTGCCCCGTCCATGTCGGGTTTGCTAGCTACCCTTCAGGAGACACTAACACGTTTTATCAGTGAATTATCTCCCTTCCATGTCCTGTCTATGATTGGAAAAATGTGACGGCAGCCCTGCCACTCTTAAAGCATGGTTGGTTGATCTGGAAAAACATGTTGATCAACGGGGCGGGGACCTTAAAATCAAGAAAACCTTGATGTATCTGAGAGCATCTGGTTCCATGGGGAATTCATCAAAGGTCGGCTCCCCTTACAGGACACTTTTCCGATGCTCTGAAGCAGAAGAAGAAGAAGAAGGGGAGGAGGAGGAAGAGGAGGAAGGGGAAGAAGAAGAAGAGGAGGAAACAGAGAATTTACTTGAGAACAAATTAGACTGGGATACGCTGGACATTGTGGAACCAATTGGAATATCCTGACTTCGCACATGATGTGGCACTTCTGCCACACAGCCACACACAAATTCAAGAGAAACTTCAGATCTTAAGCAAGAATTCATCTAAACTTGTACTATATATTAACAGACAAAAAAGAAACAAAGATATTGAAAAGTAATAGTGCAAGCAATAGCCTCATGGTAATCGAGGATTGCAAATTGAGGAAGTAGACTATTTCACATATTTAGGCAGCATAGTAGATAAATAGCGTGGACGAAAAAGGATGTTAAAGCTAGAATAACCAAGGCCAGGACAGCATGTATCCAACTTAATAAAATATGGTCATTTAAGAACATCAAAACAAGAACCAAACGTAGGTTTTTCAATACAAACGTGAAGACTGTCCTGCTATATGGTTCGGAGACATGTGTTATGACCAAGACAATACAACAGAAGATACAAATATGAACTACTACTTGAGGAGGATTTTAAACATTAAATGGTAGGATCAGATCAGGAACGAGGAGGTCTGGGAAAGGGCAGGACAAGAACCTATGAACCTACAAATCATATCAAGAAAGTGGAGATGAATTGGCCACATTCTAAGGAAACCCGACATCAGCATAGCAAGACAGGTACTGACATGGAATCCTCAAGTAGATAAAAAACAAGGAAGACCTAGACTTACTTGGAGAAGAGAAATTATGGCAGTGCTCAGAGACAAGGGATACACATGGAAGGAAGGAGAGAATAATGCCAAGAAAAGGGATGACTGGAGAGCCTTTATCCGTGGCCTTTGTTCTCAAAGGAGCGAAAGGCGATGATGATGATGATGATGATGATGATGATGTCATAGCTCTTCACTGCTGATGTTATCTGGGAATCTAATCTGAAGAATGCTCCTTAGGCAGGTGTTAGCAAAATTCTGCAGACTCTTGTGTTAACAAAGGTCTGCAGACTCTTGTGTTAACAAAGGTCTGCAGACTCTTGTGTTAACAAAGGTCTGCAGACTCTTGTGACAAAGGTCTGCAGACTCTTGTGTTAACAAAGGTCTGCAGACTCTTGTGTTAACAAAGGTCTGCAGACTCTTGTGTTAATAAAGGTCTGCAGGCTCCTGGTAATCTTTTGACTGATGATGTCCATGTTTCTGATCCATACAACAAGATCGATTTCACATTTGTGTTGAACGTTCTCGGCTCTTTTGTTAACTATATTTCATTGTCTTTCTGGATGTTTCTCAGATGTATAAATGCTACTCTAGCATTCCCAATTTTTGCTGTAACATCTGCTGATTACATTCGAAATAAGTACACACAAATGAACGTGTTGAGAGAATGTGCCCAATTCTTTGAAAAAAAACAGTCCAAATTGCAGTGAGGAGGAGACATTAATACTGAGACAACATCGGGACAGGAAATATCAGTGAGGGGCTAAGATAAGAAGAAAGAATCAAGTGAATCGATGTAATAAGGGCAGATGATCCACAATACATGTCCATATATGAGACCAGTGAGTGAATGCATCTTGTAGCTACCACGAATCAAGACAAAGCTGCACAGAGCCAGCATGCAAAAAACAAAAGGGTGGGCCGGCAGAGAAGACCACTAATATGGTATAAAAATGGAAAACAAAATCACACTGTATGGCAAAAGTGGTGGAATAAGATATAAATCCATATCGAGAAGAGAATACGAGAGTTCAGAGAACCAAACCGAAATATATTGGCTATGCAGGCAAAACTCCAGGGTGGGGTAGGAAATATACCAGGAAAACGAGTAATGGGAACTCAAAGAAGACCCGATGAGCTCCGTCAGGATCAAAAGAATCAACCAATATTAATGGTAAGTAGAGAGACAGAGAATTCAGTATGTATCATTGTAATACAATTTCCACATAATAATTCACAATGTGAGAGACGTTGGATCAGAACCAGTCTGTGTCGGTACAAGGTATGGAAAACAATAAATAAGAGGAGTAGTTGATTAGGGCGTGTATCCCCCGTATTGGGGTGCCACCCCAAAACAAGATGTCGGCTATAGCGTATAGAGGAAAATATAATCAATACGACGCGACCGCCGTTGCTAGGGGCATGACGTCACATGACCATTGGATCAATTATATACGGCGGCACGGTTCGGCACGCGACGCTCAGGAGAAAATTTTCAATGTGAAAAGGTTTTCAACCTACTTTTGACCTATGGTCATTTTACAATAGTAATTATCATGTGCCGTTTTATATATGATCATAAGTTTTAAGATTATAGGGAAGCCGTGTAAAGTCAGGAGGCGTTATGTACTCCGTAGGGGTACTGTTGGACGAAATCAGGGGTTCTAAAGTAGTTGGGGGTAGCATTTTATAGGTCTGTATACTTCGTAGGGGTTAGTATCCGTATAACAAGGTATTGTTAGATAAAATCAGGGTTGATATTTTAACTGAAAATATATAAGAAGAGCTCTGGCGTGCATTACGTCATTATCAACAATGGATCCGCGGTGGCACCATCCCTTTACGGCTCTTGTCTCTGGTCCCACAGGAAGTGGTAAGACCGTGTTCGTGCGAAAGTTTTTGGACAATATGCATAACATGGTAGATCCCGTCCCAGAAGAAATTATATGGTCATACGGCGAATGGCAGCCAATCTACGAAGAAATGAGAGGGGTGATTTTTAACGAAGGCCTTCCCGACATGGAGCAATGGCGAGGTGAGAAACGGCGTTTGCTTGTCCTCGATGACCTAATGTCCGAGACGGACGCCAGAGTCACAAAACTATTTACTAAAGGCAGCCACCACAGCAACGTCAGCGTACTATATATAGTACAAAATATTTTCGATAGAAATAAGGAGCTCAGGACCATTAGTCTCAATTCGCATTACATAGTACTTTTCAAAAACCCGCGAGACGGTTCGCAGATTACCAATTTGGCCAAGCAGATGTATCCAGGGAAGGTGTCGTACGTACAGGAAGCTTTTAAAGATGCTACTGCCGCCCCACACGGTTATTTGCTACTCGACCTCCGTCAGGAAACACCAGATCACTTGAGAATACGCACGAACATTTTTAGCGAAGGGAAACAAGTGGTCTACGTTCCCAAATAACATGGCAACCAAGGTGAAACGTCACGGCGAAATGTTACAATTCCTAAGCAGGGCTAACCCGGCGACTGTCAAAGCTATAATGAAAACGGCGTCGCCAGAACTAGTAACCATGCTTTGCGAATGCTGCCATAATATATTAAAAGGCAATGTCCCGGTCACGGTGGCTCAGAAGAGACAGTTACGACGGTACAAACACAACCTGAGAGAGCTTATCCTACAGAAGACGTCCAACAAACGGCGTAAAGAGATCTTACAACGAGGTGGCTTCATAGGCGCGCTCTTGGGGCCTATCGTAAAAGTTCTGACAGGAATTCTAGGCGTTTAACCATGGCGAAGAAAATGATTTTGGTAGACCCTCGTCTGTTAGAGTCTACTAGACAATATCTACCACCAGAGCCGGTCAGCGATAGCTTAAGAGATTTGGACAGTCGAATGCAGCAGATTATGGAAATGGAAGATTTGGAGCCGCGCGATAAAGCCAGAGTATACCAACAAACGTTGCAGCGGTATTTGGGGCGTCTCGAGCAGTATAGACAAAAGCCACTAGGTTTCGTGGATGTCAAGCAACCACTCCAACCTAGCGACCCCCAACCTGTGGCGCCGATACTTAAAGACGAAGAAAAACCCTTAGGTCATCAGTTGAAGCCAGATGTCGAACCAGCGTCGTATTATTTCCGGAAAAAAAAAATTCGAAAATCCCGACCCCAAAAAAGTGGGATAAATGGCCCTAAAAAAACATTATTACGAGCCGAGTCGGCCTGGAGCGTATGCTGGTGCAACCGCCCTTCACCGTAGTACGAGAATTAACGCTAAAGAAATTAAAGAATGGCTACGTCATCAAGACACCTATACTCTCCATAAACCAGTCCGACGCCAATTTAAGAGGCGTGCGACCGTAACAGGCGGTCTAAATCAACAATTTCAAGCCGATCTGATAGATCTGAAACAGTTAGGAAACCACAACGACGGATTCACCTATTTGGTGACGTGTATAGACGTGTTTAGTAAATACGCTTGGGCTATCGCTATCAAAGCAAAGACTGGGAAAAACCTAGCTAAAGCGGTCCGTCAAATTTTCTCCCAGCGCAAACCGATAAATTTTCAAACGGACAAAGGTTCGGAATTTGTCAACAAGACCTTCCTGAAGTTTCTTAACACTGAAAACGTGCATTTCTTTACCACTGAGAACGAGGACGTGAAAGCTTCCATAGTGGAGCGTTTCAACCGTACCCTAAAAGAAAAGATGTGGCGATACTTTACCAAAACAAACCGCTTTCGCTATATACACGTGTTAAAACGCTTGGTCAAAAACTACAATTACTCGTATCACAGGAGCATTCGTATGGCTCCGGTAGAGGTTAACATGAGTAATCAGGAGGAAGTATGGAATACGCTATATTCGTCCGAAGTTTTACCTAGGAAACCGCAGTTTATAGAAGGGGATATAGTTAGAATAGCTCAAGCCAAACAACCATTTAAAAAGGGGTATACCCAGTCTTGGACCGAAGAATTGTTTACAATCAGTCGGGTAAACAAGACAACTCCGATAACGTACAGACTTAAAGACTACACAGGCGAAGAACTCAAAGGGTCGTTTTATTCCGAAGAGGTCCAAAAAGTTGATGACAAACAAGTGTATCGAATTGAATGTATAAAGCGAGAACGAAATGTAGGCGGGGCTAAAGAGTATTTAGTCAAGTGGTTCGGTTATCCCGAAACATTCAACAGCTGGATACCCGCCGGTCACATATCCAGATACGATGGATGAAGTGGAAAACGTGGAAACGGTTGAAGGCGAGGGCGTCTCGCGCTGGTTCGGTAAACTACTTCCGCCTCCCGGGGTCGTCTTCATCTGTCAGATGTTGATTATATACGTCGTCATCGGAGTGTCGTTATTCAATCTAACGCGCGGAGGTGGTGACGAACACGAGGGAAAGCTCTGGATCGTCCTATTGTCTTGCTGTCTAGGTTACATGTTGCCGAATCCGAAGCTACAATGAGTTTTTACGTGACGCTACCTAGCAACGCATCCGAGAACGTATATTCCGATAACCACGCTGGTCACTTTTTCGTAAAACTGCCGCAGACATTCGACCTGAGTCAGCAATACGAAGTTGGCCTGGTCGAAGTTCAAATACCCAATACTTATTTTAACGTTCTAGAGGACGAAGCCTGGATACAATACCTTCCCGGTAAAGGTAAACCACCCGCATTATGGAAGGTTCCGCCGGGTCTGTACGCTTCACCCGACTTAGTTCTCAATCAGCTGAATAATCAGGTGTTAGTAATGACGAAAGGAGGTCCGATGCCTGTTCGGTTCTTGTGGGAACGGGCAGCGAATAAGGTCTCGTTCAACCTAAACGAAGAGGGTTGTGAAGTTATAATAAGTGATATGTTAACAGACCTCCTTAGACTCCCCGCGTCGCACGCAAGTGAAGTGGAAACCTCTGTAGTAGAGGGGGAACCCGGGGTAAAAATGGACAGCGACTTAAGAAACGTTTTCGTTTACTGCGATCTCGTAGCCTCCAGACCAGTCGGCGATGTAATGGTTCCCTTGTTACGTGCTATACCTATAATGGACAGGGGCTCGACGCCGGTGTTTCGCGTCTACGATAAAGCGCACTACGTCCCGTTGAGTAGATTCTCTTTTGACACGGTGGAAGTGCTTTTAACCACCGACAGGGGAAAAACGATCCCATTCAAGCGCGGGACTTCGGTGCTGACGTTACATTTTCGAACCAGGAGACATTTAGATTTCGAATAGAAAATGGTTAGACACGTTCCGTTACGCAGAAATGCCAAAATATACGAGGACTTTTACTGCAATCAGGCTGGGCACGGACTTCCGGTTTTTGTCGGCGGTAGAAGTCAACGCGGTCGTGGACTCGGCAGTTTTTTTAGTGGTCTAAGGAGAACGATTCTCCCGTGGTTGAAGACGGGTGGTAAAGCTCTTCTAAGAGAAGGTATTGGTACCGGGTTACAAGTCGCCCAAGACGCGCTAGCTGGAAAAAATGTCGGTGAATCATTTAAAGAACACGCTAAAGAGGCGGGACAGCGTCTACTCCAGGGTGCGGTCCACCACATCGCGGGCAACCAATCGGGTAGCGGCATTAGGAGAAAGGTGATAGCCGCCCCTCCCGGCGAACCGTTAACTAAAAGGATAAAACGGTCAGTCGGACGTCGTCGGGTTCACAAGAAGGCCAAGACTTACTCGGATATCTTTGCCTAAGGATGGCTCTCGTTCACCCCAACTCGTGCGAATGTCTGCATTCTGGACTAGATCTGTTTAGTGTGCCGCCGACGCAAACAGCAGTGGAAGAGGGTCAGTTTGTCGAAATTCACCCCTTAGCGTCCATATCACAGGAGACTCCTATAGAATTTGCGATTTCCGGAAACAGTGAGGAGTACTTAGACCTGTTTAATACCTTTCTGCACGTGCGAGCCAAGGTCACGTTAGCGGACGGCAGCAACCTACCCGCCGATGTGGAGGTGACCCCCGTCAATTATTTTTTGCACTCTTTATTCTCCCAGGTGGATGTGTCCCTCAACGATACACCGATCACGCCTATCGAAAATACGTATCCGTATAGAGCGTACCTAGAAGCCACGTTAAATTACGGCGAAGAAGCGAAAAAAGGTCACCTAACAGCTGCTCTTTTTTACAGCGATACATCAAACCATATCGACGAGACTCAAGGCGACTCGAACGGCGGACTAAAAATTCGGCGCAAGTTAGCCAGCGCTAGTAAAGAACTCGACATGATGGGTCGACTGCACTCGGATATTTTTGTCCAGGATCGTTACATGCTGAACGGCGTGGATGTAAAAGTCAAACTTACACCCTCGAAAGACGTGTTCAACATCATAGCTAACGATCCGGTCGGCAGTTATAAATCCGTAATAACGCACGCCGTCCTTGTGATTCGTAAAGCCAAATTAAATCCGGCGATATCTCTAGCCCACGAGAAAGCCTTAATGAAAGGAAACGCCAAATACCGGATAAAACGCATTACCATAAAGACATTTTCGATCCCCAAAGGTATGCTCTCGCACATACAAGACAATTTGTTCCTAAGCCAAACGCCTACTCGCGTAGTGGTCGGACTAATTAACGCTACTGCCTTTAACGGTTCGTACAGGACCAACCCTTTTAATTTCCAAAACAGCGCTCTAACATATTTGAACGTGACTGTAGATGGAAGACCAGTCACCGGTAAACCGCTCACCATGGACTACGAACACAATCAATACGTGAGAGCTTTTTTCGGGACTAATCTAGCTATGAGTTTAATCGGTAAAGACGTGGGCAACGGCATCGACTACAGACAGTTTAAAAACGGGTACAACCTGTACGCCTTTGATTTGAGCCCAAGTCTGCTGGACGGTGACCAGTTCGAGATGGCTAGATCTGGACCAATGTCAGTTGAACTTAAATTCTCCTCAGCTACACCCGAACCCCTTCAAGTAATCATCTACGCTGAAAACGACTCAATCTTGGAAATATCGAAGACCCGTCAAGTCATAACAGACTACGCTTCGTAATGAATACTCAAGAAATACTCGAGATACTTTTAACTGACATTTTTGTTCGGCGAACGGGAGTCAAAGTTTTGGCGCGCGATCAACTACCCCCTCGTATCAATCGTTACAAGGCAGCGGCGTATGTCGTGAATGTTGATCCAAGCTGGAGACCGGGATCGCATTGGATCGGTCTATATTACAACGGCGTAGGCAGCTTTGAATATTTTGACTCCTTCGGTCTTCCTCCTTTCCACGCGGACATCGTAAAGTTCATAGAACGTAACTCTGACAGACCGTGTATCTACAACCCGCGTCCTCTACAAGACATTCTTAGTAGTACTTGTGGTCTGTTCGTTATATATTTTATTTTAATAAAATGTCGCGGTGGGAGCATGCGTCGTGTTTTAGCTCCGTTTACTACGAGACAACACGTTAACGATCGCCTCGTATGGCGATTACTGAGACCTTGGATAAACAAGTCTAGACATGTCGTCTAAAAATAGACATTACGTCATAAGAGCTACCTAGGTATATAAATATGCTCACGGTCACACATTCGTATTCCGCGCGGCTCGTATCGAGATGACTACAGTTCCCACAAACTGGATATACGTATCCCCATCAGGAGAGATGAATAAACCTCTTGGTGGGGGATTAAAAGTCGCGTCTGTCTCATTGTATAAAGGCACTCCAATGCTCCATTTGCGTCGTTTCTTCGGAGAGTCAGATTTGAAATTTCCAACACATGGCGGCCTGTCACTGAATAGAGTCGAGTGTGAACAGCTGATGGAGCTGAAGCCCCAAATCCTAGCTGAATTTACCCGCCTGGAAAGTTTGACTAATTCACAACCCGATAAAAAATTTGTTTCAGCCCACATACCTGTAGCCACCAAAAGGCAGCGTAGGACCGAAGACCGAGCGTCAAAAAGACCTGAACGGTTAGTCTCACGAGAGACTACAGGTCCTACCTCACAACCTATACCAGCTATCGCCTTACCTAGAAAACCCGTCGAGAGAGACCCTAGAAAAAGACCGCGCTATCTCATTCTACCTCCACAGACTGCTAGTGGAAAAGAGACGAAAACAGCAGACTAGATATTGTAGATGTTGTTCGTATAAGTGTTAATAAAATTATGAAAAAGCCATTATCTTAGTATGTTTTTTTTCATCTATGTTTAATTGTACAATATGTCCCGTGATGCTATGCGTACGTTGGCGCAATTTTTGAAAATGACAAAGGTTACATTCTCCACGCGCTCCTATTGGTTAAAATAGCTACGTTATTAGTAATTAAGCATATCCCGTGATGCGGTGCGGTTGGTGTAGATACGCTAATTACGTATGTCACGAGGTCTGATTGGCGCAAACACAGCACGCAAACCAGCTATATAACTCTCGATTCACGATTACTGGGGTTCTCATATGTACATCGTTATCGAAATCAGGTGACTTTGTGGGTCTATCGATATTAGGATACAAAATAACAGTAAGTCGACTCAGTTTTATTATCTTTTTAATGCGTTATTAACAGAGACTGGGCTCTAGAAAACCCCATCAGCCTTGCGTTTCCATCCAAGGTCCTAGTTTGTGCCCAATGTACTGCCCTACATTCCGAGCAAATTTTTCTTGAAGTAAGTGTACATCGTAGTCTACGTTACATGTATCCGAGCGAAAAAACGGCTACGATTCGCCCCCAGTTTATAGTACCATCTTCAAAAACTTGGTCGACAATGCTCACGAACGATTGATAGCTATAATGTGGATTTATGAAATTACACAAGGTGGTGAAAAACTCAGCGTGCTTGTTCGAAAAGTCAATAACCAACCTTCTTAGAGTATTACAAAAAGGTGATTCGTTAGTATGTACTATACACATTGCTATTTCCACTACCTCGCCCATTATAGTGGGTTTTTCTTTTCGTTTCAGATGTCTAACATAATGCCCTGTCGAGTGGATCCTGCTGCCTTCAACCACACTTATATATGTTCACAATGCGGCCGAGGTTTTACCGAACATCGGAGCCTCGTTCGTCACGAAACTACAGTGCACGAACAAAATAATATCACATGTCCAATCTGCGGGAAACTCTCGTCTCGGAGAGACCACCTGAAGAGGCATATAAAAATTGCCCACTCCAGTGACCCCTCTCCCAAGCGAAAGGCGTCATATGATGATGCGGCACCAGCAGCGCGTAGGCAGGGCGCCTCGTCCACCAAGCGGCCGGTTCTTTCAAATGTCGCCGAACACAGGGAGTCCCCACCTGTTGTAGCAGCCGAGTTTTTAGACGACGAAGAACTGGAGTCTGGCTCTCGGACCACCCAGCGTCGAGGAAAATACCAACGCCACAGCATAGAGACTTCAGTGACGAAAAAGACAGTTTACATGAGCTGATGGACGATGTTAAAGCTATATATTGTGATAATTGGGGGGCCCTTAGGACGCACCAAAACATAAACAACCATTTATCTACATATACATTTTTCCACCCTCCCACTACAACACACCCTATTAACTGGGCCTCCAAACTACACGATCTTTTTAACAGTCAGACAAAACGTTTCAAAATAAATTATTCACAGCACACCATCCTTAGACACAAAGAAACAAACGAGTTACGGTTCTACCACGCTTCAAATAACAATGCCACTGTACTAGACACGCCACAGTTAATAAATAAAAGACGGGACTTTGACAGTTTTGTAAGTGACTTGACCGAACACGACATACTACAGACAGCTCTTAAATCTAGGCCCAATACAAAATATTTCTGCGAGATAGTTCCAGCCACTAGTTTCTACGTCTACCATTTGAACGAATACCCGATAGGATGCACTATTGATCTCCCACTACATATTACGAACAATAAATTCATAATCACACTCCAACACGATTCAAATGGAAAACCATACACAGACAACTTTTGCTTTTTCCGCTGTTTAGCCGTCTTTAGAAACTCTAACCTAGAGGACAATAGGGTGCAGACACGACAACTCGCGCGTCAGTGGCAGAAATATAAAAGGTTACCTTCACTAGATAATTTCTCTGGAGTACAGTTATTCGAAATGGCGGACTTGGAGAAATGTTTCAAAATTAATATTGACATTTTCGAGTTTGCTAGCGAGGTCCTAGTCCCGGTCTTGCGTGGTAGTAATTGTTATAAAGACACTTTGCGCCTGTTAATTTTTGAAAACCATTTCATGTTTATTAAAAATATAGATAAGGCGACCAACGCGATAGCTTGTGACAAATGCGGGAAACTTTGGCACTTATTTGAGAGGATGGAAAGACATTCTAAATTTTGTAAGGGTGGGGTTACTAAAGATGTGTATACGGGCGGGATGTACAATCCTCCGGCAACTGTCTGGGAAGTGATCGCGGATCTGGGCATAGAAGTAGATACTACCTTTGTTTATCCGTACAGGGCCACTTTTGACTACGAATCTTATTTTGAAGGAACAGATACACCGGGCACTAACATGACCACGTTTACGGCCCGACACGTACCTCTTTCGTGTTCGGTGGCTTCGAACGTTCCCGGGTACGAGAAGCCTGTCTGTTTCGTTACAGAAGGGGACCCTCAGAAGCTGGTTGACGATATGCTCGCTTATCTCGGGCGTATCTCGGACCAAGCCTACGATATTTTATATCGTAAATTTAAACCGGTGTTTGACCAACTGGGGGATACGGAAGAGCTAATGAAAAGATTGTGCGACTATTTACATGAACTCCCTGTTATCGGGTTCAACTCAGGCAAGTATGACGTTAACGTCATAAAGCCTTACTTGGTGTCTTATTTCATTAAGAACCAAAAAAAGTCTGCCGATGACACCGACGTTGATGATAACGAAGTTAACACCGGGGAAGGGCCAGGTCCCTTTAAATTCATAGTCAAAAGGAATAATGATTACATGTGTCTCGCGACCGAAAAATTTAAATTTTTAGACATATGTAACTACTTGGCACCAGGCTTTAGCTATAGCAAGTATCTCGCGGCTTATAAAATTAAAGAGACGAAGGGGGTTTTCTGTTATGAATACATCACAGCCTTAGAAAAATTGAATGAGACGGAACTCCCTCCTCATTCGGCCTTTTTTTCGAAATTGAAAAATTGTAACGTGACGGAGGCAGAGTACGCTGAGTGTCAGAAAGTATGGGTTTCTACAGGTATGTCCACTCTTAGAGATTTCTTAGTGTGGTACAACAACAAAGACGTAGGTCCCTTCTTGTTAGCATTAGATCAACAAGTTGAGTTTTATAAAAAGTTAGGAGTAGACATGTTTAAAGACGCGATTTCGGTCCCCGGGGTGACTTTTAAATATTTGTTTAAATCACTTCCCCCAGACGTGTCCTTTAGCTTATGTTCAAAACGGGAACAGGCGCTGCATACAACCATTAGGAACAATATTGTGGGTGGTCCGTCCATCATTTTTCACAGGCATCACGAGAAAGGTCAAACGTATATTAGAGGGGGTAAAGTCGTGCAAGGGATCAAGGGATACGATGCTAACGCTTTATACCTCTGGGCACTGATGCAGCAAATGCCAACGGACTTTCCCACAATTAGAGGACATGACGACGAGTTTAAGATTCACAGAGTTAGCATGTACACGAGGCAGAGTAGGGAATACTTAGCATGGGTAGCGCAAACAAAAAACATACATTTAAAAACGCAGTATAACGGAAAAGAGATGAAGGTGGGGAAAGTTAGTGTTGACGGATGGGACAAGACGACGAGAACAGCCTACCAGTTCCACGGTTGTTTATTTCATGGACACCCCAACTGTCCCATTACAAAAGACATGACGACCAACCCCGTGAACGGAAAACCCTTAGAAGACCTTTACAAAAAGACCCAGGAAATACGCGACTATTTAGTTAACGACTGTAGCATTCACGTAGTCGAAATGTGGGAATGTCAGTGGCAGCTTCTAAAGAAAACTGATCCGACCATCAGACAGTTTGTCAGTGCGAAATTCCCTCAGACAAGTCCCTTCCGTAAACCCCCCACGGAACAGCAGATACTCGACGCAGTTCGGGACGAAACTTGCTTCGGTCTGGTAGAGTGCAACATAGAGGTCCCCAAGTCCCTAAAGACGTATTTCTCGGAGATGACTCCCATATTCAAGAATGTAGAAGTTAGCAGAGACGATATAGGTGATGTCATGCGCAGTTACGCGCAAGACCATAACTTACTGACAGGGCCCCGACGAACGTTAATAGCCAGTTACAAGGGAGAGAAAATCTTGTTGGCGACACCTTTATTGAGATGGTACTTGGCACATGGCCTGGTAGTTACGAAAGTATATCAGATAGTCGAGTACAAACCCAAGACTTGTTTTAAAGCGTTTGGGGATACGGTCTCTAACGCGCGACGAGACGGCGACAGGGACGAATCTTGTTCGATAAGAGCAGAGACGATGAAGCTATTGGGGAACGCGGCCTACGGAAAAACTCTAACAAATAAAGCCAAACATATAGCCGTGACTTATTGTAAAGGTGATGAGACGGGTAAATTTATAAACAGCCCCAACTTTAAAATATTAGATTACGTAACGGACGATCTTTGGGAGGTAGCGAAGGTGAAAAAAGAATGCAGGTGGGATTTACCCTTGCAGATAGGCTTTTTCGTATATCAGTACGCAAAACTTAGGATGTTGGAGTTTTACTACGATTTCTTAGATAGGTTCATTGACAGGTCTGATTTTGAATTGTGCGAGATGGACACGGACAGCTTATACTTAGCCCTCAGTGGCCCTGACCTTAGAGACGTAGTTAGACCCAACCTCCGACAAGAGTTTTACGAAGTATATGACCAGTGGTTCCCCTCCGAAGTCTGTGCTGAACATCGGTCCGCCTTTATTTCTAGCTTTTCCCGACCAGACTGCGCGACATGTAAGGACTTATTCGAGAAGCGAACTCCCGGACTGTTCAAGTTAGAATACGAGGGCGACGGTATGGTTAGCTTATGCAGTAAGACTTACCACTGTTTTGGAAATTACTCCAAAACATCGACAAAGGGACTAAACAAATGACAAAACGAACTCGACAGGGACACTTTCATAGAGGTACTCACCACAAAACGGGCTAGGGGTGGGACAAACGTAGGGTTTAAATCATTAAAAGGGACGGTATATACTTACACGCAGCACAGAGACTCGCTTTCATACTTTTACATTAAGAGAATAGTACACGCAGACAACGTAAGCACCTCTCCACTAGACATTTAGTGACGCGGACAACGTCACTAAACATAGTTTTGATGGCCCCCTGTTGTAAATATTTGTTGTGGTATACAAATTAAAACCTATTATTACGCCTTACGTTTTATGTCGTTTTTTTTTAATACCAGTTATTGATCTACTGGTCATGTGACGTCATGCCCCTAGCAACGGCGGTCGCGTCGTATTGATTATATTTTCCTCTATACGCTATAGCCGACATCTTGTTTTGGGGTGGCACCCCAATACGGGGGATACACGCCCTAATCCACTACTACTAAGAGGACATCCATGAGATTGCAATCGGTCAGTGGGGATGAAATGAAATTTGATAGATGTATCGAGTGTATCATTTCAGATATGACAGTTAAAATTCAATCGCATAATTTATGTGCTAACGCGTAAGAATAGATGTTTTATTCTGGATTAAGATTTGATCGTGAAAACTAGAGCCAACATTTATTTCGGATCCAAGAAACTGGTGATCATATTATCAACGTGTGCAGTGAGAGCGAAGTAAGAGAAGTTATATGATTAGCATGTAAAGCAGTCATGAAATCATAGTTCATACATCATCATCATCATCATCATCATAATCATCATCATCATCATCTGCCGTTTTTTATGTTTAAAGTAAGGCCTTTCTGTTCATTTCTTTTAGCGATTTTATCCAAGATATTTTACAAGTCTTGTTGGTTCTCAGCTATCAGTACTGTGTCGTCAGCATACCGAAGGTTGTTAATATTGTATCCTCCAATTTTTATGCCTAGTTCTGTGATGATCGTTCTTAGACTATTCTCGCTGTACATAGAAAAACGGTCTGGAGATAGTACACAACACTGTCGCACTCATTGTTTTATAGGTTGATATTTTCCTGTTCTATTTTCAACTCGAATTGCTGCTTATTGCTGCCAGTATAGATGTTTTACAATCTTCAGGTCTTTGCCGTCTATACTGATGTCTTCAGAAATTTTAATAATTTCATTATGTTTCACCTTGTCGAATGCCTTGGTGTAATCAGTGAATCATAATTAGAGATCTTTCTGTACTTCTAAAGCTCTTTCTGTTAGTGTTCATAAAGCATAAATGGCATTGTGTGTTCCCTTTCCTTCAACAAATCCAAACTGTTCATCTGCTATTTCCATTTTGATCGTTTTCCTTGTTCTACTCATAATAATTCTCAGAAGCATCTTCGTTATGTGACTATGAGAGGATGAGAGTCTGGTGGTCATCACATTCCTTTGCACCTGGTTTCTTTGGTAGTGCTATAAACGTGGATTTAAGAGGGTCACTGGGCATATAACCACTGTTGTAAATCTCATTCAGTAACTTGGTTATTATTTTTATTCCTATCTCCTCTAGTGCCTCTATTTCTTCTATTGTTATATTATCAGGCCCAGTCGCTTTTCCTTTCTTCATGTGCTTGATGGCGTCTATGATTTCATCTTCAAGTATTGGCGGTCCATCACAGTTTTCAGTATCTGGTGTTAATTATGGTCTTTCTCCTCCATATAGCTCATTCATGTACTCTTTACACCTATTCACAATGTCTTCTGTTCCCAGTAACATTTTAACTTCTTTTGATTTCAGGCATCCTGTGGTATACTTTGTCTTCCTGCCTGTGAGTTCACTAATTCGTTTGTGCATTTTTTTGCTGTGTTTATTATGGGAGTCCTCTATTTGTCTGCACTGTTCATTTAACCACATTTCCTTTGCTTCTTTGCATTTGCATTTTATTTATTTCTTTATTTCTTTATTTATCCTGTTTTCTTGGTTATTTTTACCATCCTTCTTTTGTCCATCAGTCCCAAGATGTCATCTGTCATCTATTTATTCTTGGTGACATCTCATTTCGGTGGTATTATCTCCTTAACAGTTTGGTGGATAGAATATCTTAACATTGTCCATTGTTCATCCGTTCTATTTATTTTTGCTATTGCAAATTTTTTGTTATAATAAATCTGTATTGCCATTTTAAAGAAGTTTTGCATTCAGTTTGATGTGTCTCACTTTTCTGCATGCTTTCTTTAGCTTTATTTTAATTTTTTTCCACAGAGTGGGTCGTGGTCACTATTGCAGTCGGTTCCTGGCATGGTTTTTGTTGTCAGTAATGCATTCCGGAATAGTTTGTCAATGAATATGTAGTCTATCTGGTTAAAAGTCTTTTTGTCTGGGCTGTACCACGTTGCCAGTCTTCGGGGATGTTGTTTAAACCAGGTGTTTTCTACAACCATGCTATGTATTCTTGGCCATTCAATTAATCTACTACCTCTGTCATTCCTCTCCCCCAGTCCACAGTCACCAACGATATCTGAAGTTCTTCCTTTACCAACGTTGGCATTAAAATCTCCCATGACTATAGTAACTTCATGTGACTTTGTGTGTTTCAGGGTTGTCTCTATGTCATTATAAATTAGCTGTACATCTTCTTCCGAACTTTCAGATGTTGGAACGTCCACTTGTATAATATTTATGTTTATTGGTCGTCCTTTCATTTGTGCTAGCAGGACTCGGTCCGAGATGTTCAAATATCCTACAATTGTCCTTGTTGATTGTTCGTCAAATATAGTTCCTACTCCTCGTTCACGTTTCTCCCTTCCTGAATATATTATTGTGCATTTATCAGAGTTTTTCTTCCCTGCACCTGTCCATCTAACTTCACTCATTCCTAATATGTTGATCTTTATTCTTTCCATTTCCCTCTTTACATTTTCTAATTTTCCAGTCTTTTTCATACATAATAAACATTATCTTACATCCTTCCCATGCCGTTAAACGTGACACAGGGCTCGCATAGTTGTTTGCCAAGTTTTCTTGTTTTCGGCGAATTTTTCAACTTCATCAAGGGATGTTATACCCACTAAACTGGCTTCTCTTAACAATTTCCTCTTTAGAGTTTCACGTGGTCGACCTCTTTTTCTTCGGCCTGTTGTGCTCCACTTGATAGCTTGTTTTGGTATTCTCTGATTGTTTCTTCTCATTACATGGCCTACATATGTCCATCTTCTTTTTCTGATAACCCATGAGACAGATTGTTGTTTGATCATCTGTCTTACCTCTGTATTGTTCTTAAATTCGTTCCACTTTATACCCAGTGTTTTCTGTGGCATTTGTTTTCAAAAGAGTCTAATTTCTTGTCTATTTCTTTAGTTGATTTCCAGCTTTCGCATGCAAAAATGATTATGAATATTGCATTTGAATTGAATAATCTTAACTTGGTTTTTGTGCTTATAACTTTTGAATTCCATATGTTCTCAAGATTCTTGAAGGACAATGCCGTTTTTGCAATTCTAATTTCCTTCCTGGCGTCACCATCCTAGTCTATGTAGCTGCTAAGTTATGCAAACTGGTTTACTTCATCAACAGCCGTTGCTCTACGTATATTTTTCCTTCTTGATTAATGAGAAATTTCAAAATTTTTGTTTTGTCTTTATTAATTTCAAGACCTATTTTGCTAGCCAAGGAAGACAGGGAATTTGTTTTTTCCTGCGTGGATTTCACATTGTCACTGATGAGAGTTATGTCATCTGCAAAATCAAGATCTTCTATTTGTGTCCCATGTACCCAATCAATACCTGAACAACAGCTTTTCATTATAAAGTCTATGGCCAATCGAAAAAGCAAGGAGGATAATATACATCCTTCTTTCATGCCTGTTTCAATCTGAAACCATTCGTTATTTCCTTCTTCTGTTTCGACTGCACAAACATATCCGTTGTAGAGATATCTAATGATGCTGACAATTTTCAGATGGCACTCCATATAATCCGAAAATTCTCCACATTGAATCTCTGTGTATACCACCAAGTGACCCTTAAAATCTATAAAGTTCAAGATCAATGAACATTGCCTTTCAATATGCTCCTCAAGTACTATTCTGACAGTAAAGATCTGGTCGAGACAGCTTCTCCCCCTTCGAAATCCCGCTTGTTCCTCTCCCACTGCAGCATCCACTACATCCTTAATATAAACATTAAACCTGCTAGGAAAGAAATAGCAAACGAGGATCATGGAAACAAAGGAATGCATATCACAAACATAACGAGATGATTCCTGATTAGGGAACTGTTTGTTTTTGTGGTAGAGTAGATAGTCAAGACGGAAAGAAAAAATCTTGGTTCCAATGATGTTGTTAAATATCTTATCTTATATCTTATATCCTTCCCGTGCCGTTAGACGTCACATAGGGCTCGCAAAGTAGTTCGCCAATTGTTCCTGTCTTCGGCGAGTCTTTCAACCTCAACAAAGGATTTTATGCCTGTTAACTTGGCCTCTCTTAATAATGTTCTCTTCAGAGTTTCACGCGGTCTGCCCCTTTTTCTTCGGCCTGTTGTGGTCCACTTGATAGCTTGTTTTGGGATTCTCTGCTCATTTCTTCTCATCAAGTGGCCAACATACGTCCATCTCCTTTTCCTGATCACCCGTGAGACTGGTTGTTGTTCAGTCATCTGTCTTATCTCTGCAGTGCTCTTGAATTCATTCCACTTGATGTCGAGTATTTTCCTTAGGCATTTGTTGATATAAATGAAAAAATTGAACCAATAGAAGAGAATCCAAAAAGTTCACCAAACTGCAGAAAATATTACAAGTTGAAGAGAAAAACCGAAAAAAGTCCCGGATTTAATTAAAATAAATACAGGCATATTTGTCATGACAGATCTAAGGCTAGGAAGAATGGACACAATAAAAACACACACACAAGAAGCACGGAACAGATCCCTTGCCTCCCTCCCCCAACTGTTGGAATTTGTTAAAAGTAGAAATGTGTATATTTTCCGGTGTTATTGTTTCTGTTATTATTGTCATTTTGATGGTAGAGGATTTTGCTGATCACACGGATTATATAATAATATCTTACTACAAAGAAAGGAACACGAATAATATTCTGGACTGGGATCTCTCTTCGCTCTGTCTTATCTCTCATTCATTCCTACATATCAAAACATTACACATAAGGAAGAAGAGCACAGATACAATTCGTCATCAGTGGATCATTGGTTTATGTTATTATCAACGTAATCAAATCAATTTCTTTCAATAGTTTGATTCATACAAAAATGTTATCAGCAGTGCAATTCCTACAAAATCACTTTACCACCCTGTACGTCACGTCTTACATCTGTAAGTTAGTTTGATTTTTTAATGTAAAATCGTTCCTTGCAAAATGTCCTAATCTTCATCATTAAAGATTAAGTATCTGAATATAATAAGAGGTACTACTTGGTAATAATTTCGTGCAACATGCATATACATAAACGTCAGAATATATATGTTTATGTCCACCTATAAAGCCCCAATTCGTGCATTACTAAAATATTTGAATCTTACATAGACGATTACGCCTTAGCCGTTTTGTGGTTTTTCATTTACCATTCAGCTAACACAATCATTACCTAATTTGGATCGAGACTGGACCGCAGGAGTCGACTGCACAGCTCGTATGCATCCACATCACAGAGTATAAACCAAATTCTAACTTACACATACATTGGTTCTCCTTCGACGAATAATCATTCTCATTCACGCTTGAACAATAACATAACTACCCCTATCCGCTGGCCTATAACGTACTCAGCTTACAAATCCCTCCAGATTATAAAAAAAAACAATGCGTACAAGATTGTTCTGAAAGAATAGAACATCAGAAGTGTGGATGAGATAATGAAATGTTTAAAGAAATGAAGACATTGATGAGAAATGTCACACCTAAGCTAAATGTAATTTGTGACAAGATGGAGAAGACCTTGACAGAGACAGAGGAAATTCTAGAAAAATGGAAGGAATATTGCAGAGGAATGTATGATACAACTGACCGTGAAAGCAGAAATCAACAGTATGAATTATTATTGGTGGAGAAAGAACCGGAACCGACAATTGAAGAAGTTTTATGAGCAATAAAGAATCTGAAAAATGGTAAATCACCAGGATGTGATGAGATAACAGCTGAACTTATTAAAGCAGGAGGAAAGAAATGTGCAACAATCTGTCGTCATGATCATCATTGCCTTTCACGCTCTTGAGAGCATAGGCCACGGATAAAAGCTCTCCAGTCATCCCTGTTCTTGACACTGCTGGCGAGACTCTTCGGATCCTGCGCGTGGAGTGAAGCTCTTCCCGGTCAAGGAAGAAAATGTGGAAAAGAAGTAAAGGTTGCTGTGTGGCGCCGAGGTGAAAAGGTGAAGGAAAGGATAAAGTGAAGTTTAATCGGTATATCCAGTAGTATCGCTGCGAGAGCTACACATACCACGGCACCTCTGCTCTAGAGGCCGGCCACTTCAAAAATACACCTACACTGGTGAAATATGCCTAAACCGGCACACAACAGGGGTGGAACCTGATGGCTAGACATGTCACGCCACCTCCGCTTTAGAGGTCGGTCACGCCCGATATATACCCATACTGGTGAAATATGCCTAAACCGGCTCACACCAGGGGTGGAACTTGAAGGCTACACATGTCACGGTATCTCTGTTCTAGAGGTCGGTCACGTCCCATATATGCCCATACTGGAATAATATGCCTAAACCGGCTCAACCCAGGGGTGGAAGTCACTAGTGGCGAGGATTCCTCCTCCTGGACAAAAGCTCCATCCTGGTCACAACTAGGAAGGGTAGCGGCCACGACCAAAAAAAATGCTGAAGTCGGAGACACTGGACCAGGGCAGTCTAGATAGGCAACCACCTCTCACCCGGAGGGGATATGGTAGGTAATCTTGTCATGCCTTAGAGGCACATAGAGATATGGTGTTAGTGCCCATATTTTCCTTGACCTGTCAGCACACTAGAGGGTGATGGCGGGGATATACTGATATCCAAAACACGTAGAGGTTTTCCGGTGAGAAAGTCCAACTCTAGACTAAACTGGTGCAATGAAAACCACGGTGTCACGCAATTCCGCTTCTGAGACCCACCAAGAATACAGGCTCAAGCCCTGAGATACTCTGAACCTCTTGTGGTCCTCTCGGGGATCTCGTGTGGTCCTTTCGGGGACCACACAGGAGACAACGGGACTTAACGAGTACCACAAGCATAAATTCAGTAGGATCACAGGGCGGTCTTAGTGGTAGAAGCGAACGAAGAAGAAGAAGACTATCCTTGTTCTTGGAATTATTCTCTGCTTCCTTCCATGTGTATCCCTTGTCTCTGAGCACTGCCATAATTTCTCTTCTTCAAGTAAGTCTAGGTCTTCCTCGTTTTCTATTTCCTTGAGGATTCCATGTCAGTACCTGTCTTGCTATGCTGGTGTTGGGTTTCCCCAGAGTGTGGCCAATCCACCTCCACTTTCTAGACATGATTTGTAGGTTCATAGATTCTTGTCCTGCCCTTTTCCAGACCTTTTCGTTCCTGATCGTGTCCTACTATTTAATGTTTAAAATCCTCCTCAGGCAGTAGTTCATGAATGTTTGTATCCTCTGTTGTAATGTCTTGGTCATAACCCATGTCTCCGAACCATATAGTAGGACAGTCTTTATGTTTGTATTGAAAAGCCTAAGTTTGGTCTTGTTTTGATGTTCTTAGATGACCACATTTTGTTAGATAAATGCTGTCATGGCCTTGGTAATTCTAGTTTTAACATCTTTTTCCGTTCCCCCATATTCATCCACTATGCTGTCCAAATATGTGAAATTCTCTACTTCCTCTATTGACACTCCCTCAATTACCATGAGGCTATTGCTTGCACTATTACTTTTCATTATCTTTGGTTTGTTTTTTCTTTGTCTGTTAATATACAGTCCCAGTTTAGCTGAATTCTGCCTGAGATATGAAGTTTCCTTGCATTTGTGTGTGGCCCTGTGCCAGAAGTGCCACATCATCTGCAAAGTCAATATCTTCAATCGGTTCCACAATGTCCATTGTATCCCAATTATTTTTCTTTGTGGTAGTTTTCATGATCCAATCAATTGCTAGAAGAAACAGGAACAGTGATAGCAAACATCCCTGCAGCACGCCTGTTTTCACTTTAAAACTCTCTGTGAGAGTTCCTCCATGCACAATTCTACATGTTGTTCCTTCATGTATGGTCTTTATAAGTTTTGTTATCTTGGCTGGGATACTATAGCGTTCTAGTATTTTCCATAGCATTTTACGATCTAAACTATCAAATGCAATCTATCATGCACTATGTAAAAAGATATGGCATTCAGGTATTTGACCAAAAGAATGGAAAAGAACTATATTCATACCACTGCCAAAAAAGAGTAACTTGAAATTATGCACTATCTACAGAACACAGTATTACTGTCCACAACACAAAAAGGAATTGGAAAACTAATTATGTCAGTCAGTAAGAAAAGCGAAGATCAGAACCTCTATCTTAATGCGAATAAAACTAAATTGATGACAACTGACAAAACAAAAAAGGCAGCTGAAATATGTATCAATGAGGCAAAATTGAAAGAGGTAGAGATTTTGAATATCTTGGATCATCACTAAATAATAATGGAGATACTGTAAGAAGGGGTGGGATGCGGAGACCGTCTTCCTGGTACGGCCAGCCAGTGATCGGGTTAAAATACATCACGAGTAGAGAGAGAGAGAGAGAAAGAGAGAGAGAAGCATGGAAAAAAAAGGGAGTGAACGATTTCACTTTAGTCTTGTGATTTGTTTTCGTGAGGTAAGATGGGAATTTAAATTTGTGTGCTGTTCTTAGTATATATTGTGTATATGTGCCTAATCGGGATAGAGTTGTAGTTTTGTGTTATAAATCAAAGTATCTCGCGCCTCATCTGTAATGTTGTTTTCATAAAGTTTCTGTGTGTAGATGAAGGATATTATAATTATGCACCTGAGTAATAGGAAATGGATAGCTATTGCTGGTTAGAATTGTATTCCTTCATTAGAGATATCGAGTGCACTTAGAGGGGCACTGCATATGTTCATTGATTATGTGATTATCATTTTGATTGTATTGATTATATGACGATTACACTGTTGATTACATGCAAGTATAGTGAGGTTGAGCGTGACAAGGAGCTATGGAAGAAGGGAGGAAGGAATTAGGGAAGAAAGGAGACGGTTGCGCAGGCAACAGAATAGTATTGAATTAAGATAGGAGGCTACCAGGTGCAGAATGCACCGACGACCAAAGTCGTATGGTAGAGAGTCCGGAGAAAAAGTGGAGAAGGGAGAGACAGAATAAGCTACCAGGCGCACGGGCATCGATGACCAAAGTCATAAGGTAGAGGATAGAGGGATAAGATGTGGAACTAGAAGAAAGGTTGGAACCCAAGAAACAGCTGATGTATATAGGGAACTAGTAGAAATAGAACTCATGATTGAGGCAATCAGACAACTGATATTAATGAACCATGCTATTGTTAGTATTGATCACTGGCAGTTATGTTGTGTCATGTACTCTGTGTTGAAGTTCTGTTCTGTCATGCTCGTGAGCTGGAAATTGTTTTGAAACTTTTAGTTCTGGTTTTTCATTTGATATGTTCTGCTGTGTTTCTGTGTGTGGTGTACGTTGATAATTAACATCTTAAATAATGATTGCCGTCCAAATATGGCAAGTCTGACACGGGTAGAGAAGTCAAGGACCTGGGAAGAGATTTGGGGAGAGGAATTATTGTTTGATCCACATTTGTATTACAGTACGGGGTTTGAAGTAAATATATGACTCCCATATCAGCTGAGAGATGTAGTAGTAGTCATATTGTTTACAATACAATGAGGGAAATTAAAAGGAGGACATATATCGCTCTTCAGAAGATAAAACAACTGAAGAAGCTATGGAGAGGAACAGACAGAACTACAAAAATAAGATTTTACGGGCATGGATCTTCATGATCGCCGCAACATATGCCTGTGAGACCTGGACACTTAACATATGCCTGTGAGACCTGGACACTTAACATATGCCTGTGAGACCTGGACACTTAACATATGCCTGTGAGACCTGGACACTTAACATATGCCTGTGAGACCTGGACACTTAACATATGCCTGTGAGACCTGGACACTTAACATATGCCTGTGAGACCTGGACACTTAACATATGCCTGTGAGACCTGGACACTTAACATATGCCTGTGAGACCTGGACACTTAACATATGCCTGTGAGACCTGGACACTTAACATATGCCTGTGAGACCTGGACACTTAACATATGCCTGTGAGACCTGGACACTTAACATATGCCTGTGAGACCTGGACACTTAACATATGCCTGTGAGACCTGGACACTTAACAGAACATAAATGCCTTTGAATGTAAATGCTACAGAAGAGTTCTTCAAATATCATGGACACAAAAAAGAACAAATATATCTATATTACAAGAATATAGAGAAGAAGTCTGGCTAGTAGAGACGATTAAAGAGAGAAAATTTAAATATTATGGACACATTAAACTTCACGATAATTTAGAGAAGACCGTATTGGAAGGATACATAATGGGAAAAAGAAAAAGAGGAAGACCAAAACGAAGATGGCTGCAAGAAATCGTAGACGATCTGCAAATGGATGCATCAGCTGCAAGCCATCTTGCTCACAACCGAGAGGCCTACAGGAGTGCTGTTTGGGAGGCAAAGTTCCGCAAGGGACATGCAAATGAATGAATGAATGAATGAATGAGATTTTTTGTGTAGCTCACATATTTGATAAGAGAAGTTATTGTATGAGAGAATTTGTTTTGATAGATGTTGGATGTGGAGATGTCCTGTAACAGAATGTTCTTCGGTTACAGATTTTTTTGTGAGAAGCCTTGCTGTTGTGGTCAAACAGTAATAGACCACAACTCACCTGTTTATGCTCTGTGTTCCCACTGAGAACTCACCCACGTGGATCTGAAGGGCGTGATGTATGAATGGGTGAGTTTTGGGTCTGAATGTTGTAGAGACAGGTCGTGTGTGAGTTTTTTTTTTTCTAGAAAGGGATGTTAGGGATTCTCTGGTTCTTTATGTAAGTTTGGTGTGATTGTTCTCGTTTAGAACTGAAGTGTGGTTCTAGTATGTAGTAGTTGTGTTTATGTGTCCTTCTTAGGGCAACAGTTGTCGTAGTTGTGTTAGATGGACCCTCCGTGCAAAAGCAGCTTACTTGTGATTTTCAGTATATGAAGACATGAAAAGACACTAGTTTTTCCTGGGAGTTTTAGAGGTAAAGTTTTCAAGAGATGGACTTTGGGGTTCTCTACGCTCCAGCTACATTATTATGGCATTAATTGAGCAGGTTTTCCACGGTATGTAAACATTTGCACAGTCATACTTTGATAACGTTATAGTTTTTACAAACACCACTACTGATGACCGTTGTCAACCAGATACAAGAAATCTTCAACAGATTAAGACAACACAGTGTCAAGCTGAACATGAGAAAGTTTGCAAAATCGGAAACAGAATATCTAGGGTATACAGCACGTAAAGAAGACGTCACCTTCAACACCAAAGAGGTGCAGGCTATCAAAGAACTAGCTCCATCGAAAAACGTAAAACAAGTACAAGTTTTACTAGCCTGCCACCGAGAAATGTCTGGAACATCAGCCACAGTCGTTCCTAAGTCTTGATATAAAAAGAAAGATAGAAGAAGAAAGAGGCAGAGAAAACTTGGAAATAAAAAGTAGACTGAGGAAGGCTGATTAATCAAATTTATTGATTCAATCATTCATTTTGGAGAAAAATATCGCGGACAAAGTAACAGAAGATCAAGAAACACCACCCACCCTGTGTATACCTGGACATCTGAAGGAATTTTAGAAGCAGACTTCGACCAGAGCATGGTAAACATTAAGCGTCTGAAGTATTTCTTATTCAAATAATGCGCACATGTCCGTGGCGTGTCTATCGGCTCCCGTTTTCGTTGTGCCAATAATCACTCCCATTGCTATTAGTCTCTGTGGCTGTTGGCAGTCGATGCGTAGCCTACATTGAAGCGGGGCATGTCCCGGGGCCCTTGACCCCATACCAATAACATTACGACTGCGCATGTCTTGTGACCCCCGATTCAGACGGAACAACATTGAGATTGATTATGTTTCATGGCTCTTGTCGCTAATAAAACGACAATCGACACAGTTGTAGGGAAATCAATTAAAAAACAACGTTGATCGTTACTCATGTAGCAAAATTTTCCTCGAAGTGTCCACATCTGTCAAATATATAGCATTTACTTTTACATGTTGCTGTGATAGGTAGGGTATGTTTCGAAAATGTTTTCTGCTACAGTGTAACCCTATGTGTATAGCATTTTAGATTAAAACTTATAAGTGACTAATCTGAGATATACAACTAAATGATATTTAAATTTCTCATTGATTACATTTAAGATATTCAAGTGGTAAGTGTTTAAAGAATTAATACCAGCGCTTTCATGTCGAGTGGGAAAAAACTTGACATTTAAGTTTACAATGTTTGAATGATTAAATGTCGCGTGGATAAATCTCGTGTGATTAAGTATTTGAATGATTAAATGTCTGAGTGATTAAATGTCGAGTGATTAAGTTTTACCAAAGCGTTGTAACAGAACAAACGACGTAATTTTTAACTGTTTTCCATGGTAGATTTTAAACACAGTAAAAGAAAATGGGGCAACTTTGTATTTTTGTAACATGGCCTATTCGTGCCAGGTGACAACTTGCTACTAAATCTCTCACTTGCTAAGATTAAAATGTCTGCATTATTGAGGAATAATCTAGTTTCCAGATTCACGTATGATGTCGATGACAGAAACAATGCAATATCAAGAAGAGTAAATATACCAAAGTGGAACATGTAGCAGACATGTTTTGACTCGGGTGCTTGGTAAGGCAAAATAAGTGTTGTTTCATGCTTGTATCATGGCTCTTATTCCATCTCTCATAATGTTAGAGCTATTGATTAATGCCCCCAGATACTGAAATGAATCTGCTCTTTTAATCCTTGTACGTTCTGTTTGGATCTGATTGCCTTGTTTTTCAGTTTCTGGCCTTGCTATTCTCATATGTTCAGTTTTCTCATAATGTATCTTTAGCCTCACTTTTCCTGCTTGCTCTTGCAGATGTTTGAAGACTTCTATGGTTTCTTGCAAAGTTTCTCCTACAATATCTATATCATCAGCATATACTAATATTCTCGTATTTTTTCTTTCTTTACTGTCCTTATAATTAATAACAGGACCAGACTGAACAGCACTGGGAACAGGGCATCACATTGCTTCAGGGATATTCTTATTTGGAATGGTTTTGATTTTCTTCTTTTATATAACATCATGTTTTCTGTTTCTTCCATGCACAGTTTACTTATGTTAATGTGTTTCTTAGGTATCCCAATCTCCTTCATTATATTCCAGAGGCTGTTTCTATGGATGCAATCCTATGTCTGTTTTTTTAATCTATGAATATGTTATGGACTTCTTTTCCATACTCCCAACTTTTCTCGGCTTTCTGTCTCAACAAGAAAGTCTGGTCTATTGTAGAACTGTTACTTCTGAACCTGGCTTGATAATCTCCTAAGATTCCCCCCACATTAAGTTTTATTCTGTTCAGTAATATTATTGATAGTATTTTATAACTTGATGGTAATAATGATGTACCTCTGTAGTTCTCACATAAATCTCTTTTTTTTTTAAATGGGAATCATCAACTGTTCTTTCCATTCGTCAGGTAGTTTGTCTCCCCTCCATATTTATTGTATGAGGGAGCCTAATATTTCATGGAGTGCCTTTCCTCTTTCTTTAATCAGTTCTGCATAAATTACATCGGGTCCCGTTGCTTCATTGTTTTTCGCTGTACTATGGCAATCATTACTTCTTCGATGTCAAGTTCTTCAATACTAGTGCCACGTGTCGCTGTTGTAATTCAGTTGTTGGGTTTTCACAGTGTGACAATTGTTCAAAATATTCTTTCCACCTCTCACATGTTTTCATTTCATTGTTTATCATATCAAATTTACTATCTAACATACTGTGTGCTTGCTGCTGGTTTCCATTCTTTACTGTCTTTATATCTTTAAAAAAATTTCTTGTTTCTTTAATTTGGTGGCCTCCCTCTATCTTCCAAAAGGAAGGGGTTTTTCATATATTTTCTTTGTTGGTTTCTAATAATTTTTGTGCTGTAGTTACATGCATCCCTGTATTCTTGTTCTTTTGCAGTACTGTTCTGGTCATTTAGCAAAAACTGTTTTGCCTATTTCTTCCTTTGGACTGCTTCTTCGCAAATATTATGAAAGTATTTATTTTACTCCATATTTGGTTGTGTGCCCAAGTATTTTCTCTACTGCTGATTTTATCATTTCCTTAGTAGTTTCCATGTGTCATTGATGTTATTGTGATCTTTCTTTTCTGAAGATTCTATTCCTTTTTCTATTTTTTTCTAGTCTTTCTTTGTTTCCTTGTGGGTCTGTTATGATTCTTTTGTTATGGAAGGATCTTAGCAGTTTCATCTTCATTTTTATTCCAACTAGGAAGTAGTCACTACGACATTCTGCCTCTCTATAGTTTCTAACCTGTTGGATAGTTTTTTTTTCGTTTCTGTCATGATACAAAGTCTACAAATACAGCTCAGACTTGTTTTCATAACTAGTTCTCTATATCTGTAGGTGGGGACTCCCGTACTTGTTTTCATAACTAGTTCTCTATATCTGTAGGTGGGGACTCCCGTACTTGTTTTCATAACTAGTTCTCTATATCTGTAGGTGGGGACTCCCGTACTTGTTTTCATAACTAGTTCTCTATATCTGTAGGTGGGGACTCGCGTACTTGTTTTGAGTTGGGGGAAAATAGGTCTTTGCTTGAAACACAGCAAGCACGCTCTTAGTTAGCAGTCTAAAGCGTCAAATGGCAGGTTTTTAGGCCTGACCTCTGTCGACGGGAAAAATACAAACTGTCGTAGGTTTAGGAGATGTCGACTGAGTAAACTGAAGTATCTGCTGTGTTGTCTTATGCTGAAAACCCTCCTATAGTACTTCTGTTATTATATGGTTTAGAGTCTCAGTCTGTATTAGAGCACTGGTTGATTCTTGCGTAGGAGTTTGTTGATAGACACATTGTTCAAGTAGTTATCTCCTCTTCCTAAGCTAACGCATGCTCATTTAAACAAACGATTCTCTTTCCACGTCGCTAAAATCACGCGTTGCTCTGCAATCTTGAATAGAGAGTTTCTGGGAAAGACTTGAGCTATGTTAGTCACACACACACACGCACGCATGCACGCGTACACACACACTCTCTCTCTCTCTCATCTCTCTCTCTCTCATATCTCTCTCTCATATATATATATATATATATATATATAAATGAATCCAAAAAAGAATTTAGTTCGTCTGAAGAACGAATGTCAGCTTTACTTCAAGACGGGTGAAAGTTACGTTCTGGAATAGTGGGCTTACATTTTTGTTATGCTCTAATACCCTGAATGTTGCTATTTGACAGGGTCATGAGTTCAGTGAATCTGAAAATCTAACACGTTATGGACGTTTCACCAAGAAAATATACAGGGGAGATTGAAAAGAGGGTGCATCATAGCTAAACTAGTACATTCATTTATTCATTTGCATGTCCCTTGCGGAACTTTGCCTCCCAAACAGCACTCCTGTAGGCCTCTCGGTTGTGAGCAAGATGGCTTGCTGCTGATGCATCCATTTGCAGATCGTCAACGATGTCTTGCAGCCATCTTCGCCTTGGTCTTCTTCTCTGTCTTTTTCCCATTATGTATCCTTCCAAGACGATCTTCTCTAGATTATTAAAACGTTTAATGTGTCCAAAATATTTAAGTTTTTCTCTCTTTAATTCTCTTTACTAGCTCTCTTTAATCCTCTTTACTAGCCAATCTTCTTCAATATTAAGTTATTGTATTACGGATATATTTGTTCTTTTTCGTGTCCATAATATTTGAAGAACTCTTCTATAACATTTACATTCAAAGGCATTTATGTGTTTCTCAGCTGTTTTGTTAAGTGTCCAATTCTCACAGGCATATGTTGCGATGGGAAAGATGCAGGCCCTTAAAAATCTTGTTTTTTATAGTTCTGTCTGTTCATCTCCGCTGATACTTTAGTTGTTTTACTTTCTGAAGAGCGATAGATGTCCTCCTTTTAATTTCCATCATTGTATCTCCATTATTAGTTAGTACTGATCCAAGATATTCAAAACTCTCCACTTCTTCCAATTTTTCCTCATTGATATATATATCAGCTGCTTTGTTTGTTTTGTCAGTTGTCATCAATTTAGTTTTCTTTGCATTAAGATAGAGGTTTTGCTCTTCGCTGTTCTTACGGACTGACATAATTAGTTTTTTAATTCCTTTTTGTGTTGTGGACAGTAATACTGTGTCATCAGTATATCTAATCTCCGATATTTCATAACCTCCAATTGTTATGGCATCGTAATATTCTTTGTCTACATCTTCTCTAACATTCCTCATTATATTTTCAGTATACAAGTTAAATAAGTAAGGAGACAGTATGCACCCCTGATGGACCCTTTTTTTATGTCAAACCAAGTATTTGTTTCACCATTTATTCTTACTGCTGCCTGTTGGTCTAGATACAGCAGTGATGTTAATTGTATCAAATGCGTTGGAAATTTCATTTTTTTTCCATTAATTCCCAAAGTTTCTGGTGTTGTACACAAACAAATGGCTTTGAATAGTCTATAAAAGCTAAATATAGATTCACATTATACTCTCTGCATTTCTCTATTATTAATCTTATATTGAATATGTGATCTCTTGATCCTCTTCCTTGCTTGAAACCAGCTTGGACCATATTGACTTCTATTTTCTTACGAAGTCTACCCATTATGATTTTTAACACAATTTTACTGGCATGACTAATCAGGGCAACAGTTCTGTAGTTTGTGCATAATTTCAGGTTACCCTTTTTAGCAGTGGTATGAATACAGTTCTTTTCCATTCTTTTGGCCAAATACCTAAATGCCATAGCTTTTTACATAGTGCATGATAGATTGTTGCACATTCCTTTCCTCCTGCTTTAATAATTTAGTTGTTATCTCATCACATCCTGGTGATTTACCATTTTTCAGATTCTTTATTGCACATAAAAAAATTCTTCTATCGTCGGTTCGGGTTCTTTATCTTCCAATAATAATTCACACGGTTGATTTCTGCTTTTACAGTCAGTTGTTTCATACATTCCTCTACAATTTTCCTTCCATCTTTCTAGAATTTCCTCTGTCTCTGTCAATGTATTCCCCCATCTTGTCACAAATTACATTTAGCTTAGGTGTGATATTTCTCGTCAATGTCTTCATTTCTTTAAACATTTCACTATCTCTTCCACACTTCTGATGTTCTTCTATTCTTTCACAACAATCTTGTATATATTGTTTTGTTGTCTTTCTTATGTTTCTTCGTACTTCTTTTGTTAAACATTCATATTCCTCTTTGTTGTTGTTTGTCACTTTCCATTGAGTCTTCATTTCTCTACGTTGTTTTATCAGTTCTAGTGTGCCTGCTGTAATTCATTCATTCTTTTGTGTTCTCTTTAGTGGAACCACGTCTTTAGCTGTTGTTATTAAGATATCTCTGGCCTGCATAGCCACTTCATCAAATGTCATCTCCTCCTGTACAGCCATCAGGATTTTGAAACGGTTCTTCACTTCTATACCGTATTGTTCTGGTGTTTTTGTAAGATCAAAGCGGACTGGTCTTAATCCTGTACCTGTCTTTTTTATCTTTATCTTCATGTCTGCTATTAATAACTCATGGTCCGTGTCACAATCAGCACCTGGTAAAAGTTTTTGCTAATGTTATACTTGACCTCCACCTTCTTTGCACTAAAATGTAATCTATTTGATTCTTGGTTTTCTCATCAGGTGATGTCCATGTGTAAAGTCTTCTTGGATGTTGTTTAAAAAGTGTGTTAGCGATCATTAGCTCATTTTCCATGCAAAACGCCATTAGACTGTCACCTGCCTCATTTCTATGTCCTATGTTAAATTTCCCTACAATATATCCTTCGTCTTCTGCTCTTCTTTACCAATCTTTGCATTAAAATCACCCATTATTAATACAATATTATTTTTCCGTACCTGGGCTATCGTCGTTTGCAGTGTGTTATAAAAATCTTCTACTTCCTGTTCTTCTGCTGCTGATGTAGGTGCATAAATATGGATGATTGTTACATTTCTAGGAGTGCCCTTAAGCCTTATAGTGAGGATTCTATCACTTACTGAATTGTAACCTAGTAATGCTTTTGATATTAATTTGTCCAAGTAAAAAACCACTTCATTCTTTCCCCCTAATTCTCCATCACAGTATATAAAGATATTATCATTCTCGCTCTTAAAGTGTCCTGATCCTTTCCTTCGATGTTCGCAGATTCCCAAAATGTGTATCTCCGTTCTTTTCATATCGTCACTTATTATTTGATACTTTCCCTTATTCATACTTCTCACATTCCATCTTCCTACTCTTATTTTTCTTTTTTAGTTTGATGCAGGGGTTTTCCTTAGTATTGCAGAATATGTCCAAATATATGAGACATAAGTCGAAGAGATTGTTCTGGCAATATTTTGAGACGCATAGTTAAATGTTCTCTTGGGTATGTGAAATTACACCAGGAATTTTACATAATGATTAGCTTGAGGGAGTGTAGTCAAAGAAACGTGACTCGTGTAAATCTTTTGAATGAAATGAAATTAAATCCCCTGAATATTATCGACTTGTTCAGTCGAGAAAATTCTGCACGTACCAGGTGTGCACTTCATGTTTTTCTAGTCTGTGAGATTAAAATTCTGAGCAGTCCAGAGTTAGGTTTTAGTAGGGACAGGTCGCGTTGTTTTCGTTAGTAATGTAACTGTAGAACTAGTGATTGTCAGCGTAGTTATTATGTTTGTGTTTAAGAGTAGCTTGATTAGAAATATTGTTTTAATTCATTTAGTATCCTATGGCGGCTAGCTTAGTGTAGTTAGAAATAGTGTGTTAATTTCTTTAGTATTCTGTGGCGGCTATCTTTCCAGGAGACGTAAGCCGTCTGGATTTTCTGGTCATCGTATGTTGATCAGTTTGAGTTATAACATCGCATATGTTCACTAACATGAATTCTTCAGCCAACATCATCATCATGTGGCGTTAAATAAATGTATTTGTGTGATCGGCAAATGATGCTTTGAGTTGGTTGAATTAGCGTTATGGTTGGAAGAATCTTGGGTTGCAAGTTGAGAATCAAAGGAAGAGTTATGTACGAACAAGTCTGAAGTACCATGGAGTAGTGATGATTGATATAGTACGCATAGACACAGAGGAAAAAAATGGACATACGTCTATATTAGTAACACCGTCAGGATTCTGTCCGTCATCACAATTACTAGTACTGACCTCTGTCTCACACTCTTCCCCAGTGTTAAAATTAAATCTATCTGGCATAGGGGACTCATTAACCAGATCGTTTTCCTATCTGACCTTCCAAGTTGCTGTTTGGGTTTCTTGGTATACTTCCAGAAGGTAGTTTACCGTTGCTTTCCTAGTACACTTGAACAAAATATCTCAGTAGTTGAGCATGTGGTCTCTAATGCAGTCTCACAGACTACTTCAAGAATAGAAAACACTATACTGACAGTTACTTGTTCACTCGCATCCTAAGATAAAATATCACAGGTGCTGTCTCAACATTCAGATGTTTTCGCAGTTAGTGATTCTGAGATTGTGCAAACTTGGACTATGACTACGGAAAAAGATACATGACTTCATCTGTCGATTTCTAAGAAGCCATATCGCACTCTTTTGCCATGATGCATATTTTCCAGAGAACGATAGACAACAAGTTACGAGATGAAGTCATTTCAAGAACCAAATCGGCGCACACAACGACGGAAATTTTGAGGCAACAAATTATCCCATGGCACTCCACACCTTCAAAGGTAGTAACAGAGAATGGGTCGGAGTTGTAAATTAGACGTCGGAGCACAGCTTTCAAAGAGAAACGCACGTAATGGACGGATGCATTGCTCTATGCTAGATATTCTATCTTAACACACCTATGACCTGCCACAGTTGTGGGATGTCTTTCTTCCTATTGCCCTGGGTGCAGTTAGGTCTCATGTCAATGGACACACAGGCGTGCCGCCGTTTTTTTTTCCTTGTACGGACATTATACTTGACACCTCTAGACAATCTCTTGAGCCTCATATGAAATATTACGTGGAGGACCCCACAGAACTTTGGTTCTTATAACAGCATCGTACTTACTTGGAGGTGTATAAGCGTCTCACAAAAAGACAAAGTCTGAGACAGCATAGAAGTGACAGCGACAAAAGCCCTAAATCGTTCAAAATAGACGATAGTAAAATGAATAGCAAACATGTGCGTGTCTCCAAATTAGAGATTACGTGACCCCATTTTACATGATTACTCGCAGTTACCGTCTGTCAAGATCTAGTGAATAATCCAGCACAACTGTTTTCAACAGAATGATGAAAATCCTTACCTTTCAACAAATATCGTTGGTCCCGATTTTCCCACTAAGCTGATTCTTGAAAACTAAGTTTCAACATTGTTTGCCAGTGTTATCGATTACTTTGCTATTTCTGTTGTTCTTGACAAAGATATCTTGATGAAATGTTGAATCGTTACTGGTTTTTTTTTCATGTGTACGTTGCTCAAATTCTATGCAATTTCAATTTTTTTTTTGAGGCCGTATTTTATTTATTTTTGTGAGTACGAACTGTTCGATGTGTCTGGGTAGTGACTGCTCAGTCGATCACTGTCCGTTGAGATACATGCATGAATGGATCTATACAAGGTCTAAATATATAACGACTACGAAATTTCTTCTCGTTGTGTTCTACTGATAAGTTGGTTTCGCTCATTTGCAGTTAGTTTCAATTTACAGGAGTTCGGTATTTTACGTTGAAGAACTATACCAACTTTCATACCTCGGCAGCCGCACAGACCAGGATGGTGACACCAGAAAGAAATTATAATTAGAATTGCAAAAGCAGCATTGACCTTCAAAAAATTGATAACATATGGCACTCAAAAGTTATAAGCACAAAAACCAAGCTAAGATTATTCAGTTCAAGTGTAATAGCCACCCTCATTTATGCATGCAAAAGCTGGAAAACAACTAAAGAAATAAACAACTTTTTCTTCTTCTTTTTCTTCTTCTTTTTCTTCTTCTTCGTTCGAGGTTGTTGGTCACATCAGATCCTGATCCCTGTCGACATGGCAAAGCCCACAGTCCTCTCCAGATCCTGACAGGCGCCCCAAGCTTGTATCCTCTGGCCATGTCTCATGCCTCAGGTCCGCATGGTTTTGGCACTCTTGAAGGATATGTTCTGGAGTCTTGACTCCACTGCCACATGGACACTCGTCTGTGTGAGACATTTTTAGTCGATGTAGATAGCTCAGTAGTCTGCAGTGGCTTGTCCTTAGGCGGAAGAGGATGGTTTGCTGATGTCTTTGTAGTTGGTGTATTGGATCCGGTTCGTTGTTACATTTCAGTTGCTTTTTCCTTTCAGATCTGCACTGGTTGTGGATTATAGTTTTCGCCTCTTGGTAGCTTAATGGATGATTTGTTTGATCTTGATTGCTGCTAGCTTTGGATAGGCTGTCAGCTATTTTATTGCCAGCTATTCCACAGTGGGATGATGCCCACTGTAGGGCCACGGTTATTTAGAGTGTAAGGTGCTTCAGTTCTGTTGTGTATACACAGATGGGGAGACACACCAAAAAGGCCTTCGCGACGGGAAAGATTTCCTCCAACTACAGGGAGAAACAACAGCCCTTCTCGAAGCCCCCAAAATACTTGAAACAGAAAATCAGCACCCACCATTCAAAATAGCTTTCTTCTTAGAATGCAAAGCACTTCTGGAATCAGTAAAAACAGCAAACAAACCTTTGTTTCAACTAATAATGAAGATAGAAGCATGAAATTTTGCACACTTTAAATATGGCATGAATTTCTCGTTGCATAGAAGAAAACTGTTGTGAACATTCACAAGTATCTATGTGATGTGTAAGGAAATTTTTACAGTTGACAGTTGTACAGTCAGTTGCTTAGTTCAGAGAATCAAAGAATCAGTAAATGGAGATAAAGCAGTTGCATGATCGGTCGCACTGTGGTCGTCTTGCCACAGCCACCAAGGCAGAAATGTTGAGATGCACTGAGGGCATTATTCTTACTGACAGGAGTATCAATACTCAACAACTGGCCTTAAAGCTGTCAGTCAGCAATGGTACTGCAAATGCAGTCGGATTTTCTAAGGTTTGCGCAAGATGTGCTCCTCGAAATCTTGCAAATGAACATCGATTGTAAAGGAAAGCAATTTCTTCTGAACTGTTGGAGTGTTTCAGTGCTGAGAGAGAGAACTTTTTGGCTAAGATCGTAAGAGGTGACGAAACCTGGGAACATCATTTTGAACCTGAGACAAAAAGACAGTCAATGGAGTGGCATCTTCTGCAATCGCCAGGAAGAAAGAAATTCAAGACAACTGCTTAAGTTGGAAAGATCATGGTCACTGTCTATTTTGGGACACTGAAGGCGTGATTGTTGTTGATGTTATGTCAAGAGGAGAGACAATCAATTTACAAGCTTACATTAAGACATTGAAAAAACTCAAGCAACGTTTTCGCAGATTTCGGCCGCAAAAGAATCCAGCAGACCTGCTTCTCCTTCACGACAATGCACGCGATTACACAAATCTAGCAACACGGAAAGCAATCACCAAATTGGGTTGGATTGTACTACCCCATCCACCCTATAGTCCCAATTTGGCACCATCTGATTTCCATCTGTTTGGTCCACTTAAAGATGCACTCCGAAAGGTAAGATTTGAAGATGACGAAGGAGTGATTCATGCAGCGAAGAAATGGCTACATAATCAAGAGAAAATCCGATAAGGGCTAGGAATACATGCACTTGTTTCGCGCTGGCGTAAAGCTATACAAGTTGATGAGGATTATGTTGAATAATACCGATGTTTACATGACATATCCATGTATATTGTGTATAAATTTCATGCTTTTTGAATAAACAGCTCCTGAAAAAAACGATGTGGTGCATTACTTTCTGAATTTGCCCCTCGTCGATTCTTTCAAAAAAATTCAAGAACAACGCAAAGGTAAGGCAGATGAGCAAACAACAATCTGTCTCATGAGTGATCAGAAAAAAAGAGATGAACATATGTTGGTCATTTGATGAGAAGAAACAATCAGAGAATCCCAAAAACAAGCTATCAGGTGTAGCACAGTAGGCCAAAGAAAAATAAGTCGGACCACGTGAAACAATAAAGAGGAATTTGTTAAGAGAGGCCAGTTTAGTGGGCATAAAATCACTTGATGAGATTGAAAAGCTCGTCGAAAACAGGAAAGCTTGGCGAACTACCATGTGAGCTTTATGTGACGTTTAACCGCACGGAAAGGATGTAAGGAAGGTATTTTACTGAAATAGCTAAATTATCAGTATTCTACTGAAATAGCTATCTCAGAAATAAGGGAGAAAGTGTTTTTATAGAATATCGTGACAACATGTTTGCTGAGCGTTTTCCTGGTAACCATTTAGTACAGCAGCTATGAACTCCTAACACTGATTTGAATAAGCGTGCAAGCTCTACTAACCCG
>CM019716.1:70992855-71010070 GCA_009760885.1 Achatina immaculata | reverse complement strand
AGACAAGTGGTCTAATCCCTGTCTTGTATATATTTAGTTTGGGCTGTGGGACAGGATTTTTTATTGCATCAAATCTCTAAGGTAAAATAAGTGTTGTTTCCTGCTTGTATCATGGCTCTAATTTCATCTCTCACAATGTTGGAGCTATTGATTAATGCCCCCAGATATTTAAATGAATCTGCTCTTTTAACCCTTGTACGTTCTGTTTGGATCTGATGGCCTTGTTTTTCAGTTTCTGGCCTTGATATTCTCCTATATTCAGTTTTCTCATAATTTATTTTTAGCCCCACTTTTCCTGCTTGCTCTTGCAGATGTTTGAAGACTTCTATGGTTTCTTGCAAAGTTTCTCCTACAATATCTATATCATCAGCATATACTAATATTCTCGTATTTTTTCTTTCTTTATTGTCCTTATAATTAATAACAGGACCAGACTGAACAGCACTGGGAACAGGGCATCACATTGCTTCAGGGATATTCTTATTTGGAATGGTTTTGATTTTCTTCTTTTATATAACATCATGTTTTCTGTTTCTTCCATACACAGTTTACTTATGTTAATGTGTTTCTTAGGTATCCCAATCTCCTTCATTATATTCCAGAGGCTGTTTCTATGGATGCAATCCTATGTCTGTTTTTTTAATATATGAATATGTTATGGACTTCTTTTCCATACTCCCAACTTTTCTCGGCTTTCTGTCTCAACAAGAAAGTCTAGTCTATTGTAGAACTGTTCCTTCTGAACCCGGCTTGATAATCTCCTAAGATTTCCCCCACATAAACTTTTATTCTGTTCGGTAATATTATTGATAGTATTTTATAACTTGATGGTAATAATGATGTACCTCTGTAGTTCTCACATAAATCTCCTTTTTTGTAAATGGGAATTATCAACTCTTCTTTCCATTCGCCAGGTAGTTTGTCTCCCCTCCATATTTGTTGTATGAGGGAACCTAATATTTCATGGAGTGCCTTTCCCCCTTCTTTAATCAGTTCTGCATAAATTACATCGGATCCCGTTTCTTCATTGTTTTTCGTTGTCCTATAGCTATCATTACTTCTTCCATGTCAGGTTCTTCAATACTGGGGTCACGTGTCGCTGTTTCTATATTTTTCTATATTATTCAATTGTTGGGTTTTCACAGTTTGAAAATTATTCAAAATATTCTTTCCACCTCTCACATGTTTTCATTTCATTGTTTATCATAGCAAATTTAAGGCCTAACGTACTGTGTGTTTGCTGCTGGTTTCCTTTCTTTACTGTCTTTATATCTTTAAAGAATTTTCTTGTTTCTTTAATTTGGTGGCCTCCCTCTATCTTCCAAAAGGAAGGTGTTTTTCATATATTCTCGTTATTGGTTTCTAATAATTTTTTATGCTGTAGTTACATGCATCCCTGTATTCCTGTTCTTTTATGTGTCGTTCTGGTCATTTAACCAAAATTGTCTTGCCTTATTTTTCCTTTGGACAGCTTCTTCGCAAATATTATGAAAGAATTTATTTTACTCCATATTTGGTTGTGCGTCCAAGTATTTTCTCTACTGTTGATTTTATCATTTCCTTAGTAGTTTCCATGTGTCACTGATGTTATTGTGATCTTTGTTTTCTGAAGATTCGATTCCTTTTTCTATTTTTTTTCTCTGTAATTGTTTTTTTTTTTTTATTTTATCTTCTCATAGTCTTTCTAACCTCTCTACATAGTCTTTCTTTGTTTTCTTCTGGGTCTGTTATGATTGTTTTGTTATGGAAGGATCTTAACAGTTTCATCTTCATTTTTATTCCAACTGGGAAGTGGTCACTACGACATTCCTCTTCTCTATAGTTTCTAACCTGTTGGATATTTTTTTCGTTTCTGTCATGATATATCTGTACAAAGTCTACAAATACAGCTCAGACTTGTTTTCATAATTAGTTCTCTATATCTGTAGGTGGGAACTCCCGTACTGTTTTGAGTTGGGAGAAAATAGGTCTTTGCTTGAAACACAGCAAGCACGCTCTTAGTTAGCAGTCTAAAGCGTCAAATGGCAGGTTTTTAGGCCTGACCTCTGTCGACGGGAAAAATACAAACTGTCGTACGTTTAGGAGATGTCGACTGAGTAAACTGAAGTCTCTGCTGTGTTGTCTTATGCTGAAAACCCTCCTATAGTACTTCTGTTATTATATGGTTTAGAGTCTCAGTCTGTATTAGAGCACTGGTTGTTTCATGCGTAGGAGTTTGTTGATAGACACATTGTTCAAGTAGTTATCTCCTCTTCCTAAGCTAATGCATGCTCATTTAAGCAAACGATTCTCTTTCCACGTCGCTAAAATCACGCGTGCTCTGCAATCTTGAATAGAGAGTTTCTGAGAAAGACTTGAGCTATGTTACATTACATACATACACACACAATCTACATTACTGAATCCAAAAAGAGTTAATTTAGTTCGTCTGAAGATTGAATGTACTTTCTGGAATAGTGGGGTTCAGTTTTTATTATCCTCGAATACCCTGAATTTTTATTTGACAGGGTCTTGATTTTAGTGAATCTGAAAATCTAACAGGTTATGGACATTTAACCATGAAAATATACAGGGGAGATTGAAAAGAGGGTGGGTCATAGCTAAACTAGTTCATTCATTCATTTGCATGTCCTTGCGGAACTTTGCCTCTCAAACAGCTCTCCTGTAGGCCTCTCGGTTGTGAGCAAGATGGCCTGCTGCTGTTGCATCCATTTGCAGATTGTGAACGATGTCTTGCAGCCATCTTCGTTTTTTTTTTTTTTTGGCAGTGGTATGAATACAGTTCTTTTCCATTCTTTTGGCCAAATACCTGAATGCCATATCTTTTTACATAGTGCATGATAGATTGTTGCACACTCCTTTCCTCCTGCTTTAATAAATTCAGCTGTTATCTCATCACATCCTGGTGATTTACCATTTTCAGATTCTTTATTGCCCATAAAACTTCTTCTATTGTCGATTCGGGTTCTTTCTCCTCCAATAATAATTCACACTGTTGATTTCTGGTTCCACAGTCGGTTGTTTCATACATTCCTTTGCAATATTCCTTCCATCTTTCTAGAATTTCCTCTGTCTCTGTCAAGGTATTCCCCATCTCATCACAAATTACATTTAGCTTAGGTGTGACATTTCTCGTCAATGTCTTTACTTCTTTAAACATTTCACTATCTCTTCCACACTTCTGATGTTCTTCTATTATTTCAAAACAATCTTGTATGTATGTCTTTTTTGTCTTTTCTTATGTCTCTTCGTACTTCTTTTGTTAACATTTTATATTTCTCTTTGTTGTTGTTTGTCACTTTCCATTGCGTCTTCATTTCTCTACGTTGTTTTATCAGTTGTAGTGTACCTACTGTAATCCATCCATTCTTTTGTGTTTTCTTTACTGGAATCATGTTTTTAGCTGTTGTTATTAAGATATCTTTGGCCTGCGTAACCAATTCATCTGGTGTCATCTCCTCCTGTACAACCATCAGGATTTCGAAACGGTTCTTCACTTCTATACCGTATTGTTGTGGTATATTTGTACGAAAAAAGCGGAGTGGTCTTGATCCCGTAACTGCGTTTTTTTATCTTTATCCTCATGTCTGCTATTAATAAATCATGGTCCGTGTCACAATCAGCACCTGGTAAAGTTTTAGCTGATGTTATACTTGACCTCCACCTTCTTTGCACTAAAATGTAATCTATTTGATTCGTGCTTTTCCCATCAGGTGATGTCCTTGTGTAAAGTCTTCTTGGATGTTGTTTAAAAAGTGTGTTAGCGATCATTATCTCCGTAATGAAGATGGAAGCATGAAATTTTGCAAACTTTAAATATGGCATGAATTTCTAGTTGCATAGAAGGAAACTGTTGTAAACATTCACAAGTATCTATATGATGTGTATGGAAATTTTTACAGTTGACAGTAGTACAGTCAGTTGCTTGGTTCAGAGAATCAAAGAATCAGTAATTGGAGATAAGCAGTTGCATGATCGGTCGCACTGTAGTCGTCTTTCCACAGCCACCAAGGCAGAAATGTTGAGATGCGCTGAAGGCATTATTCTTACTGACAGGAGTATCACTACTCAAGAACTGGCCTTAAAGCTGTCAGTCAGCAATGGTACTGCAAATGCAGTCGGATTTTCTAAGGTTTGCACAAGATGTGCTCCTCTAAGCCACACAAATGAACATGGATTGTAAAGGAAAGCAGTTTCTTCTGAAATGTTGGAGCGTTTCAGTGGTGAGGGAGAGAACTTTTTGGCTAAGATCGTAAGAGGTGACGAAACCTGGGAACATCATTTTGAACCTGAGACAAAAAGACAGTCAAATGAGTGGCATCATCTGCAATCACCACGAAGAAAGAAATTCACGACAACTCCTTCAGCTGGAAAGGTCATGATCACTGTCTGTTTTGGGACATTGAAGATGTTATTGTTGATGATGTTATGCCAAGAGGAGAGACAATCAATTCGCAAACTTACATTAAGACATTGTAAAACTCAAGCAATGTTTTCGCAGAGTTAGGCCGCACAGTCCAGTAGACCTGCTTCACCTTCACGACAATGTATGCCCTCACACAAGTCTGGCAACACGGAAAGCAATCACCAAATTGGGTTGGATTGTACTACTCCACCCACCCTATAGTCCCGACTTGGCACCATCTGATTTCCATCTGTTTGGTCCACTTAAAGATGTACTCCGAGAGGTAAGATTTGAAAATGATGAAGGAGTGATTCATGCAGCGAAGAAATGGCTACATAATCGAGAGAAAATCTGGTACAGGCTAGGAATACATGCACTTGTTTCGCGCTGGCGTGAAGCTATACAAGTTGATGAGGATTATGTTGAATAATACTGATGTTTACATGACATATCCATGTATCTTATCTTATATCCTTCCCGTGCCGTCAAACGTCACATAGGGCTCGCAAAGTAGTTCGCCAATTTTTCCTGTCTTCGGCGAGTCTTTCAACCTCATCAAAGGATTTTATGCCTGTTAACTTGGCCTCCTTAATAATGTTCTCTTCAGAGTTTCACGCGGTCTGCCCCTTTTTCTTCGGCCTGTTGTGTTCCACTTGATAGCTTGTTTTGGGATTCTCTGATCATTTCTTCTCATCAAGTGACCAACATATGTCCATCTCCTTTTCCTGATCACCCATGAGACTGGTTGTTGTTCAGTCATCTGTCTTATCTCTGCATTGTTCTTGAATTCATTCCACTTGATGCCGAGTATTTTCCTTAGGCATTTGTTTTCAAAAGAGTCTAATTTCTTGTCTATTTCTTTAGTTGTTTTCCAGCTTTCGCATGCATAAATGAGGGTGGATATTACATTTGAATTGAATAGTCTTAACTTGGTTTTATCCATGTATACTGTGTATAAATTTCATGCTTTTTGAATAAACAGCTCCTGAGAAAAACGATGTAGTGCATTCTTTTCTGAACGTTTTCAAAAACAAATGACTTTTGAAAATACTTGATATAAAGTGGAACGAATTCAAAAACAACGCAGAGATAAGGCAGATGAGTAAACAAAAACCTGTCTCACGAGTGATCAGAAAAAGGAGATGAACATATGTTGGTCATTTGATGAGAAGAAACAATCAGAGAATCCAAAACAAGCTATCAAGTGTAGCACAACAGGCCAAAGAAGGAGGACTTTGTTAAGAGAGGCTAGTTTAGTGGGCATAAAATCACTTGATGAGATTGAAAAGCTCGTCGAAAACAGGAAAACTTGGCGAACTACCATGTGAGCTTTATGTGACGTTTAACCGCACGGAAAGGATGTAAGGAAGGTATTTTACTGAAATAGCTACATTATCAGTATTCTACTGGTTCTAAGGACTGCAAACGCGCCACAAACAGCCTCTGGCAGTCAAGTCCAGCTCCTGGCCTTCCCATGGCAGAACTGTTTAAACTGACAGGAGAAGGGGCGAGGGCGAATATCTGGCGCCTGAAAACCAGTTACTTAGGATAGATGATAGGCACGTTTGGTAGCTCATCTGCCGCTGTTGGCGAGATCTTCAGCTGCCGTGCGTGGAGCGGTGCTCCTCCCGGCCAATGAAGAAATTTGCAAATGAGGTTGCCGCGCAGCATCACTGCGGAAAAGGTGGTAGAAAGGATAAAGCGAAGCAAACAGTCAAATCACGGCACCTCTGGTCTGGAGGTCGGCCACGTCCTGAGTGCAGTCATATCGGGTGAAATGCATGAACCGGCTTGTCCCAGAGGTTAAGACACTGCTGGCGAGACTCTTCAAATGCCGCGCGTGGAGTGAAGCTCCTCCCGGTTAAGGAAGTAAATGCGGAAAAGAAATAAAGGTTGCTGTGCGGCGCCGATGGGAAAAGGTGGTGGAAAGTGAATTTTAGCCGGTATGTCCAGTAGTATCGCTACGAGAGCTATACCACGGCACCTCTGCTCTAGAGGCCGCCCACGTCCGAAATACACCTACACTGGTGAAATATGCCTAAACCGGCACACACCAGGGGTGGAACTCGATGGCTAGACATGTCATGCCACCTCCGCTCTAGAGGTCGGTAACGCCTGATAAACACCCATGCTGGTGAATTTTGCCTAAACCGGCTCATACCAGGGGTGAATCTTGAAGGCTATGCATGTCACAGTACCTCTGTCCTAGAGGTCGGTCACGTCCCAAACACGCCCACACTGGGATAATGCCTAAACCGGCTCAACCCAGGGGTAGAAGTCACTAGTGGCGAGGATTCGTCCTCCTGGACAAAAGCTCCATCCTGGTCACAACTAGGAAGGGTAGCGGCCACAACCGCAAAATGCTGAAGTCGGAGACACTGGACCAGGGAAGTCTAGATAGGCAACCACCTCTCACCCGGCGGGGATGTTTGTGTATCCTAATCACGCTGAGGTTTTCCGGTGAGAAAGTCCAATCCTGGACTGGATGGGCAACCACCTCTCACCCGGCGGTGATACACGGGTATCTCAAAACACGTCGAGGTTTTCCGGTGAGAAAGTCCAACTCTGGCCTGGGTGGGCTACCGCCTCTCACCCAGCGGGGATGCACTGATATCCTAAACACGTCGAGGTCTTCCGGTGAGAAAGTCCAACCCTAGACTAAACTGGTGCAATGAAAACTACGGTGTCACGCAATCCCGCTTCCGAGACCCACCAAGAATACAGGCTAAAGCACTGTGACACTATGAACCCCTTGTGGTCCTCTCGTGGATCTCGTGTGGTCTATTTTGGACCACACAGGGGACCACGGGACCTAACGAGGACCACAGGCGTGAATTCAGTAGGTTCACAGTGCGGTTTTTGGTGGTAGAAGTGAAAGAAGAAGAAGAAGAAGATCAGTATTCTACTGAAATAGCTGTCTCAGAAATAAGAGATTAAATGTTTTTATAGAATATCGTGACAACATGTTTGCTGAGCGTTTTCCTGGTAACCATTTAGTACAGCAGTTATGAACTCCTAGCGTTGATTTAAATAAGCGTGCAAGCTCTACTAACCCGGCCCATGTTGCTGTGGAGTGGAGACTAACTCTTCCAGAGATGAGTGTAGTAATCGCTTCAATATTTAAGCTTTGGCTTGTATATCCATTTACATGAAATGACCATTATAAAATCTCGGCAGTTGTTCACTAGTCATATTGAACATTAGCTGTCAAAATAAAAATGTTTTCCTGCTGCATTTGTCAAACTGTACAGGTGCACATCCTTTGAGAAATCCAAGAAATGATGGAGACAATTCTTACCTTCTGGAGGACTCCAAATAACATCAAAAAGTGGTCAAAGCGATTTGTCATTTGGACTGTGATCAGCTTTGCCATCTACGCCTGCTTCCTTTCGTTCATTCCGTAAGTAAAACCAGACTTCTTTTTTGTATATTACACAACTGCCCTTGTCAACATGTTTTGAATTTCAAAAGCCACAGTGACAACAAACTCTTCCTACTATTTGTGGTCTTAAGACATTTGGCCCTCATTTGCGTACTTTGCTCCTTATCGTCATTCTTTGTCGCCTTCTTCTTCTGAACTCATCATTATTTATGACAGAGTAGTCTGGCTTGCTTTGCTCTGAAGCTAAATCTTCAAGAGACAGTTTCGTAGTACATGATTGTTTATTACTGGATTAACTGCGGAGTGATGGCAGTGAGTTTATACAGCTCTCAAGAGAACGTAGGTTGAGATAGCTTGTGAAAGAAACCTTATTGATGTGAGGGTTAGAAAAGTGGTAAAGAACTGTCTGGGAACTAAACATCAGATCATGTGCATCTTTCAGGATCACCTGTTGTGTCTTCATGCTTGATACTGTGGAGGTCATGCTCAATGTCAGGATTCCTTATGCATCCCTGTATCTAGCCACTATCAATGTGGCAAGGAATTCAGTGATTATTTAGTTCTATTCAACATCATGTCCCTTACTCACATAGCATAGTTCCTTTGGGGTTAGTCTGACGTTGGTTCTTGATTTGTTTAATAACATTCACAACTTAGGACATTGGCTGGGCGGAAAGCAAAGGCCGGAGTTTAAAAAATTCGTGGGATTATTAGCCTGAGACCAAATTATAATGGAAGCATTGTGTTCTTTCCAGAGACTTTATTCTCATGTAACAGACCAGTAACTCTCATTGTAACATTTCATATCAGGTATAAGGACACATCTTTCGAGGGACTTTATTATCGTGTAACAGACCATTAATTCTCATTGTAACCTTTCATATCAAGCATAAGGACACAAGATATCTTACGAGTGGCTCTATTCTCATATACCATATCATTAATTCTCACTGTAACCAGTAAGCATTGATCCTTAAATATCGAGCTTACTCGAAGCGTACTTAATAACTCCCTTTCTAAAGTTTCTGCCGCTGATCACATTATGTCCACTGATGCACACTTCACCGTGGTACGTTAGTACCAGCCGATCGCCATCTTGGTTCCAAAACGGACTATTAAATTATCCCTCGACCTCCAGATTAATCACATTGATGACCAGTCATCAAAACACCGAGGACTAACTGTTCATAATTCTATATCGGTTATCAAATGAGAGCACCTAACAGTTATTAACGCATCTGTTTAAATATCTCGTTATAAACATTCTTCTTCCAACGCAAGGACAGCGCTATCTCCTCCTTAACACATTGATACATTTCTCAAGAAAAGGTTATCATCTCCTGAAAAACATAGTTTTCTCCTCATAACAAAACATAATATTCTCATAAAACAAACCATAATCTCCTCACAAAGCTGAACATAATGATCTCCTCAACGGAAAGTTAACCAAACATCTTCTCCTCCTACCCAAAACACACAGGACATATAATTTGAGAGCTACCTCAAGCAGGGAATGTTTTGAAAGTTGGAAACATGTAAATGATTACATTAGATTCTGTTCAGTAAATCTTACAGTTTAATGCATCAGTGCTTTCCTAAGCTAGAGAAAAGCTTAGATTCGATAAATGTAGTTTTAAAAAGCAAATACTTGAAGCACAATAGAAAATCGCATAATCTCGATTACACGTTGTCCCTATATCCAAAGTAGATGAACTTACTTACTCATATTTGATAAATGAAAATACCAAAATACTGCGTTCTGTAGCCGCTTTTAAATCACTAAATAATATCTACTTTACAAATAAATATGAAATATAGTAGTAAAAGTTCATAAATGGTCAGTTAGCCTAGTAGACTTGGCGATTAATACTGGATATCTATTTCCACAATAGATCATTGATCTTATATTACACTAGCACAAAATATTTAGTAATAACATATCGAAATATTTCAAATACACAAGCTGGATTAAAATATCGTAGGTAAAGTTTTCACTGGGTAAAGCGCGTCACAGGTGGGGGGTGGCGAGCGTCCTCCAGATACGAAGGATCTCTGTGAATAAGGGTTTACCCACATAATCAGGCGCGGACCAACTGATGATAGTCTCAGAGAGCGATGCGGGGTGGTACGTGGCTCTTCTACTGCTATAAAGTGCCTCATCTGATTAGTGAAGGGAATACCAGGCGGGTAAGAGGCGCCTTAAAACCTCTCGCGCTCGCCGCCTTGCGGTTAGGACAGGCAGTCCAAAGCTTAGCAGAGAGTCCGTACACAAACCGACAGAAGTCAACGGGGGACCACTGTTGTAGCTTCCAAGAACAGTTATGCTTGAACAGAGTAATAGGAGATTGATTTTAATGCCAAAGTTGGTAAAGGTAAAACTTCAGACATTATCGGTGATTACGAACTCGGGAAGAGGAATGACAGAGGTAGTAAATTAATTGAATGTGCAAAAATTCATAGCATGGTTGTAGGAAATACCTGGTTTAAGTAACATCCCCCAGCCCAGACAAAGACTTTTAACCAGATAGACTACGTATTAATCAACAAACGATTCCGGTATGCATTACTGACAACAAAAACCATGCCAGGAGCTGACTGCAGTAGTGACCACGACCCACTCTGTGGAAATAAAAATAGAATAAAGCTAAAAAAATCATGCAGAAAAGTGAGAAACATCAAACTGAATGCAGAACTCCTTAAAAATGACCAAGAACTGCGAGGACAATACAGGGTTATTATAACACATAGATACAAAGGAATAGCAAAGATAAATAATATAGATAAACAATGGGCATTGTTAAGAGACTCTATCCACCAAACTCCATCGAAAAAAGAAGCCCCTAAGAATAAATGGATGACGGACATCTTAGGTCTGATGCACAATAGGAAGAGGAGTAAAAGTAACCAAGAAAATATAGCAGGATCAATAAAGAAATAAGACGCAAATGCAGAGAAGCAAAGGAAGTGTAGTTAAATGAACAGTGCAGACACATAGAGGACTCTCATAATAAAGATAGCAAAACATGCACAAGCGAATTAGTGAACTCACAGGCAGTAAAACAAAATATACCACAGGATGCCTGAAATCGAAAGAAGGTAAAATGTTAATGAGAAAAGAAGACATTGTGGACAGGTAGACAGAGTATATCGGTGAGCTATATGGAGGAGAAAGACCGGAATTAACACCTGATACTGAAAACTGTTATGGACCACCAACACTTGAAGATGAAATTATAGATGCCATCAAACATACGAAGAAAGGAAAAGCGACTGGGCCTGATAATATAACAATAAAAGAAATAGAGGGAAGAAGAGCCAGGGGAAGACCAAGAGAAATGATACTGGACAGTCTGACTAGATGGTGTGAGAGGAGATCACCAACTGAGCTGATGGCCTGCATGAAGGATCGTGTACTCTAGAGAAGCATAATAGACAACGTCAGTCGGCACGACACCTGATAATGATAAACGTTTTCACTCATGTGCTAGTGGAGACTGGCCATGGACATGAAGCCCCCAAACTGTCTCTTCAGCGTTCATTCAATGAATCTGAATCTTCTTCTCGGGTAAGATAACGTGATCTCACATGCGCTGAACAAGCGGAAGTCACGCCACATCCAATCGCGAGCCGGTTTTCTTCCTACTTTTTGGTCTTAGAAGATAAGAAGTTCTTCTCTCTTAAAATAACTTATAATAGCCTCCAGACTGCCACACACACAACACAACACAACACACACACACACACACACATATATATATATATATACATACATACATACATACAGCATATGACGTTACACTTTCCGACAATCTCTGACTCTCACATTTCCCGCGTTTCTTCCCTTTACACGCCAACTAATCCAAAAGGACAGTATTATACCTGCAATGTAGCAGTCTCAGCAGAAATTATTATTATTATTATTATTGCTGTTGTTTTTCGTGGAAGTGGAGTTCATTCTCCGCCTCCTCCTACTACTACTACTATTACTACTACTACTATTACTACTACTACTACTACTACTACTTTTACCATATTTCGATGTGTTCTTCCATTTCAGGGACACTGGTTCTATAAGATTCTTTCCACATAAGTTACCTTCAAACAACACAAAGGATGGAAGTTTTCACGGCGATGGGTTCATCTACATGCGAGACGTAAATATATCTCCCATTGACAATATGAAATGGGTGCAAACTTCCCTGTATGAAATATTTGAGAAGCACAAGAATAGGACAAGTCCTAGTTGTAGGAATGTGTGTGATGCAGAAACTGAACTAGGTTGTACAGCGAAAGATGTCATCACTTGGGGAAAGATTCTTATGTCTCCGAAATTTAAGTTTTTACCGCTTCTCTCAGAAAACCAATACATTTACCCATTTGAGGTAGACTTTATGAGTCAGCCACCGATGGCAGATAGCAAGGAACTTCCAGATTTGACCTTGTCTAAAGTCACTTTGTCAGGTGCTGCAGGGGGTCAAGTGGTATGTAGAGTTGATGAAATTATATATGGCCGAGTTGATTTAATCAATGGATATGGTAAACAGAGGATTATGGGAGGAGATGATGTCAGGGTGTGGATTGTGGACAAGAAAACGAAAGGTTATAAAGCTGTGGGCCACGTGACAGATTTGAGAAACGGAAGTTATCTGATTTCTGTGAGATGTCTTTGGCCAGGTGAAATTCAGGTAGATGCAATGATGTGTATTCATAAACTGTAAAATTATTTTTAATCATATTGGAAAAGATAAACGTTTAACGTTAGATACATTTTTTTATGTGGAAGTCAGATTAAAGATAAGAGACTGAGACACAAAATATAATACATATGGAGATTCCTTGTTTGAATACACATAAAACTTTGTATAGCAAAGCCTGTATTACAAAAGTTAGATGACTGTTATTTCTAATATAATCAACAGTTGTATGTGGCAGTGGCCTACCCTAGAGAGTTTGTTCGAGTTGTAATCCATCAGATACACAAAGGTGTTAACTGGTACTATGGGATCAAGTTCAAGAACTCCACGATAGAAGAGGTCAGGACATTTTTGAAAACTCCTTCCTTCTTATCTCTCTCTCTCTCTCTCTCTCTCTCTCTCTCTCTCTCTCTCTCCTAGAACGATAGGACGTGTAATTTCTCGCTCCTTATTTTTCAATTATTTTGAGAGTTATTTCAAATACTTGGACAATGATGCTTATATTGGTGAACTTCTGAAGATATTGTGTTTTCATTGGATTATGAAAATTCTTCAAAATATGTGAATTTGTGGGGTTATTTCATTAAATTGTGGTAAGACAATCTTTCTCTGAGTTAATAGTGGTCACCAGTTTTCACCACCATTTTTCAATAAGCCATGCAGTCTGCCCAGTGTCAGCCAGAATGTTTTATTTGTTTAATCTGAACATTATGCAACAATGATAGAATGCGGGACAGAAGATTTAATCTGTAAGGTGACGAACAAGCCCAGCCGGCGGGATGTTCTGCGGTCCACCAAAACAGAGAACTATAGCCTAAACAAACACAAAGCCATGGGAACAAAGCTGAAGAAATGCGATAACCCACCGAGCTTAACAATAAAATACACCAACGAGAAATAATGTGTCATTGTGATGTGTCACAATACACGTCAGCACGAGTCCCTGAGGCAAGTCCTTAGGAAGGGCTATCAAACCGAAAGAGAGGAGAGGTATGACAAGCAAGGCGCTAATGTTGAGGACATCATAAAAACACCAGTCCTCACTATACATCTTTCTCACACTAAGAACAAAGTGATGGTACAAGGTGACACCGAGACCATTGAATCCTGGCTAACAAAACAGTTTATGAAGCTGCAAGAAGAAACATAAACACAGTCAAGGAAGTGATGGTCAGTCAGCTCCCTCAAGCAGATAACCCAGATGAACTAAAAACATCAATTACAAACATGGCTGAAAGTTTTGCAAGTCCTGCAAAGAAGTCTATTGACATAGTCGGCGACAGAATGGAAATCATGACAGTAGAAGAGTCTGTGCCAGAAAACGCTGTTATTATCACAAGCAAAGAAGCCTCCAGCAAACATGAATCACTATCTTCACTTGTTACAGAAGAAACAATGATCCCAGATACTGCTGGAGAACAAGGAGCAACAGCTTCTACTGAGAAAACCCCACTGTCATCAGACACCTTCACGCAAAAAGATAATCCAGCTAACAGTTCCAGCGACACTGATATAATAACGGAACCAAACTCTGAAAACATCTTTGCTAAGTAATGCTCATAGACTTAGTCAGACTATCAGTTCTCATCAAGCTGTTGGTACAGATGCAAAATCACTTACTTGTCTCTGTGGCCATGATTTTATCATCATCATCATCAGGTGCCGTGCCGACTGGCGTTGGCTATTATGCTTCTCCAGAGTACACGATCCTTCATGGAAGCCATCAGCTCAGTTGATGATCTCTCACACCATCTCGTCAGGCTGTCCAGTATCATTTCTCTTGGTCTTCCTCTTGATTTTCCTCCTTCTATTTTCCCTGTTGTTATAATATTTTCAATGCCTCATCTTCTCATTGCATATCCTATGAAAGTACATTGTCTCTCTCTCTTATCTTTTTAACAAGATTTTTTGCCTCCCCAGCTCTTCTCATACATTCTTCATTAGTTATTTTTGCTGTCCATGGGATTCGCAACATTCTTCAATGATTTTTGTGCAGACCTGCCTATTCTTCATGATTCACTTCCATATAACAAGATAGGTTAAGTATAACATTTTAGGACTCGTTTTCTAACATTTATTGATAAGGATGTGTTGGATAATATGTTTCTCATTCTCTGAAATGCAGTCTTTGCTTGGCCTATTCTGTTCCTAATTTCTGTTCTGCATTTCCCATCTGAAGTTATTACTGCTCCAAGGTATTTGAATTTCTGCACCTGCTTTAGAATAGTTCCGTTTAATTTTATACTGCATGTTGGTGGATTCTGTTTCTTAAATATAGCCATAGTCTCTGACTTTTTGATGTTTAAAGTAAGGCCTTTCTGTTCACTTTCTTTAGCGACTTCATCCAAGAGATGTTGCAGGTCTTGTTGGTTCTCAGATATCAGTACTGTGTCGTTAGCATACAGAAGGTTGTTAATACTGTATCCTCCAAATTTTATGCCTGATTCTGTGATGATCGTTCTTAGAATATTCTCGTTGTACAGAGAAAAAAGGTCTGGAGATAGTACACATCCTTGTCGCATCCCTTGTTTTATAGGTTGACATTTTCCAATTCTATTTTCAACTCGAATTGCTGTTTCTTGCTGCCAGTATAGATGTTTTAAAATCCTCAGGTCTTTGCCGTCTATATTGATGTCTTCAAGCATTTTAATAATTTCATTATATTTCACCTTGCCAAACGCCTTGGTGTAATCAATGAAGCATAAGTAGAGATCTTTCTGTACTTCTAAAGCTCTTTCTGTTATTGCATGTAAAGCATAAATGGCATTGTGTGTTCTAATTTCTTCAAAAAATCCAAACTGTTCATCTGTTATTTCCATTTTTTATCTTTTTCCTTGTTCTTCTCAATAATTCTCAGAAGTAGCTTCGTTATGTGACGTGAGAGGCTGATAGTCCGGTGGTCGTCACATTCCTTTGCACCTGGTTTCTTTGGTAGTGTTATAAACGAGGATTTAAGCAGGTCACTGGGCATATAACCACTGCTGTAAATGTCATTCAGGAACTTGGTTATTATTTTTATTCCTGTCTCCTCTAGTGCCTCTATTTCTTCTATTGGTATATTATCAGGCTCAGTGGCTTTTCCTTTTTTCATGTGTTTGAGGGCATCTATAATTTCATCTTCAAGTATTGGTGGTCCATAACAGTTTTCAGTCTCTGGTGTTAATTCTGGTCTTTTTCCTCCATATAGCTCACCGATGTACTCTGTCCACCTGTCCACAATGTCTTATTTTCCCATTTACATTTTACCTCTTTCGATTTTAGGCATTCTGTGGTATATTTTGTTATCCTGCCTGTGAGTTCACTAATTCGTTTGTGCATGTTTTTGCTGTCTTTATTATGAGAGTCCTCTATCTGTCAGCACTGTTCATTTAACCACACTTCCTTTTGCTTCTCTGCATTTGCATCTTATTTATTTATCTTCCTTTAATTTTCTTGGTTATTTTTACTCCTCTTCTTTTTGTCCGTCAGTCCTAAGATGTCGTCTGTCATCCATTTATTTTCAGGGGCTTTTTTTGTGGTATTATCTCCTTAACACTTTAGTATGTAGAATCTCTTAACATTGCCCATTGTTCATCTATATTGTTTATCTTTGCTATTGCATTGTATCTATTTGTTATAATAGCTTTGTATTGTTCTCGCAGTTCTTGGTCATTTTTAAGGAGTTCTGTATTCATTTTGATGTTTCTCAGTTTTCTGCACGCTTTCTTTAGCTTTATTCTAATTTTTCCACAGAATTGGCCATGGTCACTAGTGCAGTCGGCTCCTATCATAGTTTTTGTTGCCAGTAATGCATTCTGGAATCGTGTGTTGATTAATATATAGTCTGTCTGGTTAAATGTCTTGTTGTCTGGGCTGCACCACGTTGCCAGTATTCCTACAACCATATTTTGTATTCTTGCCCATTCAATTAATTTACTACCTGTGTCATTCCTCTCCCCTAGTCCATAGTCACCAACGATGTCTGAAGTTCTTCCTTTACAAACTCTGGCATTGGCCATGACTTCACATAAACTATTAAAGACTTCGTGAAATTACTTATCAGTGACATGAAGTCTGAAGTTGTAAAGTTACTCAGAATGGAGAATGACAATATCAAATAAGACGTTGAACAGATGAGAGAAGAAAATACCAAGCTGAAGCTGCTCATTCAATCAGCCAACACCGAAAATCACAGTAGTAGCAGAAAACTACAGAAAAACAACCAGACAGAAACTGGTAGTCGAAGTCAGTCAGTGGCTGCTAGTCAAAGTAATCTTAACATGAAGCCGAAGGCTCACCCATCGTCGGCAGTCGATGTAAACAATCTTCACCAGAAAAAAGACCAGCAAAAACAGAATGGAGTTACTTCCATCATTCCACCCTGCTCCGGTCCTGGACGCCGCCTGGTAGACATCAACAACAAGGCATTTCAGTCATACTGTCGTGTTAACAACATTGTCTTCATAAACCACACTGTGTTCTTCATCTCAGCCTCTGGTGCCCCGAAGAAACGGATGTACAGGGACCACATACATACATCAAAACTTGGTACCAGCATCATTGCCAAAAATCTAAAAGTTTCCAGAAAGTACACTAGAGAAAGACGTAGTACAATAGGATGTCCACAAACAACACCCACATCCAACAAAAAACCCCGAGCACTAAAACCATAGGGACCCCCAAATCTGCACCACCTGTTCCACAGCGACTATGACACAATGTTTCCATCCCTACCTTCACGTCAACCTCCGACTG
>CM019716.1:70935291-70985292 GCA_009760885.1 Achatina immaculata | reverse complement strand
ATCTGGTGTACTAACGACATACAAGTATAGTCGAGGTTTTCACTCTTTCAAAACAATTGAGCTCGATCTCTTTCGTCGTCTGTTACATTTTCATCTCTTTATAACTCTTCTACCAGCGCCCCCCCCTCCCCCAAGCAGAGATTTGCCGCATGCAGAACTCTCCAAACACACTATCACACTTTCTAATACAAGACATATTTCCGAAGCTCACTCCAACAAAATACTCCAAGCTATATGTGTCATGCAGCCCAAAATATGACACACACCACAATAATAAGTGTGTCATGCAAATAAATATAGCATCTTGAACAAAATGTCATAAACACCCAAAACTATGATACACATCGAAAGAGAAAATAAATATGACACCACATCGTCAACAAAATGTCATAAACACAAAAAAATATGACACATATAATAAGTGCGTCATGCACAGAAATATAACACAACATCTTCAAGAAAATGTGTCATAATATGTGTCATAATATATGTGTCATAATATATGTGTCATAATATATGTGTCATAATATATGTGTCATAATATCAAGACATATCACACTCAAAAACCTATACAATATAAGCAAAAGTCATGCAACCTCTGTTTGGTTAACCACTCATGTCATAATACACAACAATACACAACAATAAGTAAAGAACCAATGCATATGAAAATACATTAGGCAAAAAAAAAACACAAACAACACTTAAAAAAAACCACAGACGTAACTATAGTTTGACCTTACTATGGAAAAAAACATTTTCAGCAACAACATCCCAATAAAAAGTTACTCATGACCGCCCCAACAGTAAGCGGTCACCTAAATGCACACATATCCCCTTTACATTCCCGCTGCCAGACAAAGCGAAAGTGAATATTCAACAGAAACAAAAGCAGTCACGCCTCCACGAAATTACGAGGAACACGCAGTAAACTAGATAACATACGAGGAACACAAAGTGAACTAGATAACATACGAGGAACACAAAGTGAACTAGATAACATACGAGGAACACAAAGTGAACTAGATAACACACGAGGAACACAAAGTGAACTAGATAACATACGAGGAACACAAAGTGAACTAGATAACACACGAGGAACACAAAGTGAACTAGATAACACACGAGGAACACAAAGTGAACTAGATAACACACGAGGAACACAAAGTGAACTAGATAACACACGAGGAACACAAAGTGAACTAGATAACACACGAGGAACACAAAGTGAACTAGATAACACACGAGGAACACAACGTGAACTAGATAACACAGGAGTGCACCCCTGGACTTAAACTGACACGTGATCACGAGACACGGCGGACAAAAATTGCCTTTACTTGCACACTTTTTTTTTCTCTTTTTCTTTCTTTTTCTTTTCTCTTTTTCTTTTTTTTTTAAATCAGACTCAGTGATTGGTCTGTGAAGACCTTACACTGTGCAAACTGGGAACCTCGTATGAGGAATCCCTGTTGCTGTCATCATGTTGTTCCCCTGTTTTGTTTTTTGTTTGTTTGTTTTGTTTTGTTTTGTTTTGTTTTTTTTGGGGGGGGGGAACTTTTTTTTCCGAATTCAAATGAAAAAGGGTTTTAATATTTCTGTAATTTTCATAAGATCTTTTTATACTCTCTCTCTCTCTTTTCCTCTCTCTCTCTCTCTCTCCCATCGTCATCTTTCTCTCCTTTGATGTACATAATTCTTTTTTGGCAAAGCCTTCTCTTTCACTCTTTGGATGTACATAAGTTTTTGAAACTTAAATTTACTCTCTCTTACTCTTTTCTTTCTCCCTCTCTCTCATTCCATTATTCTGCTCGCTCTTTGCTGCATCAGTCCCGAAAATGTGGCAGGACTAAACGTGCAGAAATGAAAACGAGCCTTGTTTCTGCACGTCCACACCAAATACCTGAAATCCGCGAGCAGGACCAGTAACTTGGTGTGTGTGTCCGCCTGAGTTTTGGGGATTGTGTTCAACATTATGGCTCTATAGATGTCTGCTTGTTGTGCCGTGTGTGTTTCTATTGTATTCTGTATTGTTCTTATGGCGGTTGCCACTATTTTGCACTCGTAGAAAATGTGTTCTTCTGTTTCTAATACGTTCCTTCTGCACATGTAACATCGTCTTATGTTTCTGTGTTTTTCTCCGTGTCTCGTGGGTGTCATATTGTATATGAGCCTGAAAGTGATTTCTCGAGCTTTTGGTGTGATGTTTTTGAGATGGAGGTTTTTGAACGTGTCGGTGTAGTCTAAAATGGGGTATCTAAGTCCCCTCTTGATCCTAAGGTGCAATGGTGGTGCTTGCTCTCTGACCAAGTGTTTGTATATGTGGCTTGTTTTGTGTTGGATGAGTGTCTCATGTCTTTGAATTGCTTGTATGCAATTCTTGTAGAATGGTGGTAGTGTACCAAAATGGTGTGCCTGCGAGTTGTTTGGTTTGACTAGGTTTAAAAGTCTAAGTCCTATGTAGTAGTGAGCTAGCGGGTGTTGGTTTGGGTGTTTGATGATGCGGCCTACATGGCCTATTCTGAGTGCTTGTATTTTTGTCTGTATGTCTTGCAAGGCAATCCCTCCATGTATTTTATCCTGTATGAGAGTTTTATGTTGTATGCTGTGTATGGTGTTTGTCAAGATAAAATTCCTGATTTGTTTGTTTATTTCTCTGACTGTCCGCTTGGGAAGGTCTAGTACTGTGGCGGTGTATATTATTTTTGGTATTATGTATGTGTTTACTATGATGCTTCTTCCAAAAATCGTTGCTGTTTTGTATTTGTATCGTTGTAACATGTTTGTAATTTTTGTTATGAGGTTATCCCATGTGGGTTTGTGTATCTTATTTGGGTGCGATAGGAAAGTAATGCCATAAACGTGGATGTTGTCTGTGCATGTGAGACGAAAAGGGAAGTCCTTTTTATCTCGCCATTTGCCTAGACCCATGACGGTTGATTTTTGTATGTTAAGTTTTGCTCCGCTGCCTTTCCCGAACTCTGCGAAGGTGTCTAAAATGTGAGTTATTGATCTGTCTGTTGTTGGAAGGAAGATCGTGTCGTCCGCATACGCGAGCAACTTCCTCTCTCCCTTGCCAGGTACAAAAGTTCCTTTTATTGTTGTGTCTTGTCTTATTTTCTCTAGAAGTGGTTCTAGAGTGAGTATATACAGTAAAGGAGAGAGGGGGCAGCCCTGTCTCACTGATCTGGTTAGCCTGAAAGTCTCAGTAAGCGTATGGTTTACTAAGACTTTGCTCTCAGGCTTGGAGTAGAGAATCTGAATCCAGTCTCTGAAATAGTCTCCTATGTTGCAGTGGAGTAATGTCTTGTGTAGGTATTCGTGTGACACTCTATCGAATGCTTTCTCTTGATCTAAAGAAAGAACTGACGACTGGCAGTTCTTCTGGTGTGTGTAATATATAATGTCTCGTATGAAATGTGTGTGCTGGTGTATGTTCCTATCCTCTACACTACATTGTTGGTCTTCATGTATGAGTTTGTGCATGAATGGTTTGAGCTTGTTTGTAAGCGCTTTTGTGAGGATCTTGTAATCTACATTAAGCAGCGATATGGGTCTGTAGTTTTTGAGTTGTGTTCTGTCTGCTTTGCCCTTTGGTATGAGAGTAATGTATGATAGGTTTTGACTGGGCGGGAGTTGTTTGTTTTGGAAAGCTTCTGTGAATACTTGTAAGAGGAGAGGACCTAAAAGTGAAAAAAAGTGTTTGTAAAATTCTGCTGTGAGGCCGTCTGGCCCTGGTGACTTGTTTTGTTGCATTGTTTGTAGTGCCTGCGCCAGGTTGTCTAGTGTTAGTGGTGTGTCTAGTGCTTGTTTTTCCGAATCTGTGAGTTGTTTAGTGTACTGCATGTATTTTATCCTGTATGTGTGCATGTGTTTCTTCCTCTGTATACAGTTTTTGGTAGTATTCTCTAATGGCTTGTACTATGTTTGTATTTTCGGTTTGTCTGTTCCCTGTGGTGTCTATTATCTCTCTTATCTGTCTGCTTCGTTGTATGTTTTGCTCTATGCTCAAGTACTGCCTGGTAGGTATTTCTTGTGTAATGGTATTGAGTTTTGTTCTTAGAAGTGCGCCTTGAAATCTGTGCTGTCTGTGTTTATCAAGTTCTTCTTGTAGCGTAAATAAATGTGGTGAGTTTTTGTCCATCTGTTTTGTTAGTTTGATTGCCTCTTCTAATATTTTCTCCTGTCTCAGCCTTTCTCTGTGTATTTGTGTTGAGAGCATTTGTGCTTTTTCTTTTATTGCATGTTTTAAATTCTCCCAGTGTTGTTGAATGTTGTGTGTGGGTATGTTATTCGTGAAATTATGTATCAGTTGCGCCATGTTTTCTGTGAGTTGTTTGTTTTGGAAAGCTTCTGTGAATACTTGTAAGAGGAGAGGACCTAAAAGTGAAAAAAAGTGTTTGTAAAATTCTGCTGTGAGGCCGTCTGGCCCTGGTGACTTGTTTTGTTGCATTGTTTGTAGTGCCTGCGCCAGGTTGTCTAGTGTTAGTGGTGTGTCTAGTGCTTGTTTTTCCGAATCTGTGAGTTGTTTAGTGTACTGCATGTATTTATCCTGTATGTGTGCATGTGTTTCTTCCTCTGTATACAGTTTTTGGTAGTATTCTCTAATGGCTTGTACTATGTTTGTATTTTCGGTTTGTCTGTTCCCTGTGGTGTCTATTATCTCTCTTATCTGTCTGCTTCGTTGTATGTTTTGCTCTATGCTCAAGTACTGCCTGGTAGGTATTTCTTGTGTAATGGTATTGAGTTTTGTTCTTAGAAGTGCGCCTTGAAATCTGTGCTGTCTGTGTTTATCAAGTTCTTCTTGTAGCGTAAATAAATGTGGTGAGTTTTTGTCCATCTGTTTTGTTAGTTTGATTGCCTCTTCTAATATTTTCTCCTGTCTCAGCCTTTCTCTGTGTATTTGTGTTGAGAGCATTTGTGCTTTTTCTTTTATTGCATGTTTTAAATTCTCCCAGTGTTGTTGAATGTTGTGTGTGGGTATGTTATTCGTGAAATTATGTATCAGTTGCGCCATGTTTTCTGTGAATTGTTTATTTTGGAGGAGTGTGTTGTTAAGTTTCCAGTGTGGTGATCGTTTTGAAGGCGTAGCTGTAGATATTGTGTTCATTGTTGCTATGACTGCCTTATGGTCTGTGAAAGCTAAAGTACTATGGAGATGTCTGGCCTGTGCTATGTAGCACGTACTTGGTACATAAATTCTGTCCAACCTATATCCTCTATTGTGTCCGTGGTTCTCATGAGTGATCTCTCTGCCTTTAGGGTGTGTGTATCTGTATGTATCTACTAGATCATATATGTTTATTATGTCTTGTAAACAATTCATATGATGTAAAACATATGTGGTGGTTCTAGTTAGACTTCCTATAGTGTCTAACTCTGATGTTATACCATTGAAATCTCCTCCTAAGATGATGTTGTGTCCTCTGTATCTGTGGCTGAGTAGAGATTCTAAATCTTCATAGAAGTCGGGCTGGTGATTGCGGTTGGGTGGTGCGTGTATATTAACTATAGTGTATGATTGTGAGTTGTTTTTAACCTCACATATCGCAATTTTCCCTCTACTATCTCTATTTGTCTTAACTCTTTGTCTATTTTGGCACGCGTCCTGCGTGGCTGTATCCCTGTTACAATAGATTTATAGACGCGCAGTGCGATGATGGTTTGTAGCTCTTTAATTTTGAAAATAATCAAAGTATCTTAAAACCAGCAGTTGACTTCCTTCCGGTCTTCATTTGCACGTGGTTTGAGAAACAGATCGATTCTGTAGAGCGATTCTGTGTTACATTTTACGCAAGTTTTTCAAAGTTTATCGTCGCTAGGCTTTTGTTTATCAACAAATATGGCTTCCAGTGCTAGTTTCTTTCGTCCAGAGCAGCATATTTCTGCATTACAAGCTCAGAATTTAATTTTAAAATGTCTAGACTGTGGTGTAGAGAATGCAGTAGTAGAATTTTCACCCACGTGGCGCGGATTGAAAGGATCTATTGTTTTATTTTTGCTCCAGCAGCAAAATGTGTTAGAAGGGTAGCTGGTAATACTACTTCTCAGCTTTTTGCTAGTACTAGCTGTAATATCACAATAAGTAATGCTGGAGATTGTGTAATTTAAAAAATTAAATGTTGTAGAATGCTTCAAATTAAAAAAAAAAACAAAAACCAAAACACAATGGCCTGTTTTCTGGTAAATATTAGTCAACGACCGCACACTTGTTTTCATGTAAATATTACCCACCCACTTGGTCTTCTGAGGGAAACACCCCCAGGAGACAAAGACCTCCCACCTGTCTGATGTTTGTATTATTGCTACCCCGGATCCCGAGTCGTGAATAGCCAGGCTAAAACATGAATGCCTGAAGCCTAGTTGCGTTGTGATTTGTGCTGCGTGTGTGTCTGTATGTATATTTGTTTCTTGTATTAAGATGAAATCTGGTTTGTATGAAAGTGTTAAAGAGACTATATGCTGTAGTTTTGTGCGTAAGCCTCTAATGTTGATACACAAAACTCTAATTTCATCAACCATTCTAAACTCTCTCTCTCTCTCTCTCTCTCTCTCTCTGAACCTTAAGTGCCCAGGGCACATGGGGCTTCCGCAAGGGTTTTCCACAAATGCCTGTCTTTCGCCTTTTTTTCTGCTCTTGCCCAGGTGAGCCCTCTTTTGCTCAACATCCTTTCTGTTGTTCTTCTCCATGTCTCTTTTGGTCTACCCTTACTTCTGTTCCCCTGTGGTGTCCATCTTTGTGCTATTTTTGGTAGTGAGTTGTCAGTCATTCGGAGCACATGTTCCAACCATCGCCAGCGTCTTTCCTCAATAATTGTTGTCAGTGGTTTCATCTGCATTTCTGCCAATAAGATGTTATTTCTTATGGTGTTTGGCCAAAATATTTTTTTAATTCTACGTAAACATTTAGTCTGGAAAGAATTCAACTTGTTTTCTATGGTTTTGGCGACTTTCCAGCATTCACTTCCATAGAGTAGTACACTTAGAACATTACTCTTAAATATCCTGATTTTCATATTTATGCTTAGTTTATTTGATTTCCATATATTCTGTAGCATTGCAAAAGCCTGGTTTGCTCTAGTAAGTCTGCTGTTGATGTCCTCTGTGCTGTCTCCATTTTCTACTACTCTGCTGCCAAGGTATACAAATTCGTTGACCTCCTCCACTAACTTGTTATCTACTCTGAGTACATTTCTGCTGTTCACATTTTGCTTCATTAACGTTGTCTTTCCTACGTTGATCTTTAGTCCTATGTTGTTTGCATTCTGGGTTAACTTGTTTATTTTATCTTGCATATCTTTGTGACATTCTAAACTAGAAAAAGTAAATAAGCACTAAACATTGCCTATTATGCTGTGTGTTGTAAGTAACAAAAAACTAAACATTGACTATTATGGCATGAGTAATGAAAAGTATGACAAGCATGTAAATTAAGGAAAGCGTACTAACCGTAAACAGTCTATGTGTCTTGGTGACTCCTAGTTGTCGCTGTCCTCTGGGATAGTCCGTAGTTGTCTGGTCCCCAGGAAAGGCTCTGCTGTCTCATATTCACTCTGGAACATCTCCGCCCAGGGTCGGCCTTCCTGGAGATTCGTAGTTGTGTCTGTGTCGCTGTCATCTTGGTCTGATCGTTCATCAATGATGAGCGGCCGAGGCTCCGGCGTAGGAGGTTCATCTATGTCCGCCGTAGGTGTCGGTGGTGTCACCGGTGCTGGTTGTGCTGGCGCTGGAGGTCTTGGACTTACGCTGTTCTTTCTGGCTCTTTTCCCATAGAGCCTGTAACCGTCAGCAGTAAGCCATCCTTCGTTTGTTTTAGGTTGGGCTGTTTCCGACACTGGTTTGCCTTGTGTAGGCGGCTTTGGTGCCGTGTTGGCTGCTGTGGCTGTGGAAGCTTCCTGCACATTGTTCTTTCTCTTTTCTGGGCATTGACTCGCCCAGTGATCATCCTTGCCACACCTCGGGCAAGGGGTTTTCCTCCCTGGAAGGGAGACCCACAATTTGTGGGGTTTCAGGCTCTCCGTCGCAGGTCGGAGTGTTATGTAGTGAGGAATCGGCTTCCTCGGTCGACACAGGAAATTCCATTTGTCGAGCGCCACTTCCGCCCTGAAAACCTCTGGCTCGGGGTCTCCGGTCACCTGCTGTACTATTCTTCTGATGCCCTCGGGCTTGATGGTCGGAGGTACCCAGTGTACTGTGCCCTTCTGGCGTTCTTTGTCCAAGTGTTCCACGGTTATTGTGGTTCTCGGTTGAACGGACTCAAAGGTTCGCCCGTGTAACTTGTCAAAATGAACCAAGTGTGCTGCCGTGGTTAACTTGGCATACCATCGGGTTTGGTCCTGAAAATGGTACAGGCCGGCTATCCCGTTGGCTCCCACTCCGAAAGGGCCAGCGATTACTCCCATCAGGTAGGTGTAAGATACTTTCGTTACTTCTGGACCTGTCAAAGTTATTAGCAGGGTCCCTTGCTGGTGGTATGAATCCGACTCTAAGTCGTCAATTCTGAGATCTACGGATTCCTCCGCAGCTGTGTGGTTGGTGATTCTTTTCATTTCACCCAAGCAAGATACGTTAATTTTGCACACTGACAACTGATCTTCAAGCATCCTAATCTGTGCTTGAAAGCTAATAAAGTCGTCAACTCGGTTGATACACATACAAAAGCACTGTACAAAAAAAAAGTGAACTGTTTCACCCAAGCGGGGCGAAACAAACGGGACCAGGATCGCAAACAGGCATAGAGAGATTTTCACTCTTTCAAAACAGTTGAGCTCCATCTCTTTCATCATATGTCTTCGTTGTTTGTTCACCATCAGCTCACAGACTAGCTTCCCATTGTGACAGTATATTGTTAGGTAAAAGTACTTGATTATGTCCCTTGTATATCGATTTTTTTTAAGAATGAGTCATCTCTCGTGAAAACTGGAAGTTAGTCAGCTCAGGTAAATTTTCACGGCATATCTGAGCTTAATTAGGGAAGGTTTTTAGGTGTGAACTTTAGAATGTCTGTTGTTGACACAACAGACTAAATTTAGTAATAGAGACTTAGTTTTTTAGGACGTTGTTTTAGAAACTAAAGTTTATAAAAACAGGTAAATTCACGTGAACATAGTGTTTCATAGAAACTTATGAAGATTTTATAGGCAATATTTAAGGCTCAGAGAGAATCAGAGTCATTAGGATAGGATGATAGGATTGTATGATTAGAGTCATGATAGGATGAGATTAGAATTAGGATGAAAGTGATTATGTTTAGCGGTATCAGAGTAAGAGTGTAAATGTAGTTCAGAAGTAGTTTCAGTTGTGTTCAGAGAGGTTATACCGCTAAACATAATCACTCTCATTCTAATTCTAATCACAATCCTATCACAATCCTATCACAATCCTATCACAATCCTATCACAATCCTATCAACCTATCCTAATGACTCTGACTCTCTCTGAGCCTTAAATAAAAAAAAAGGTAAAGGTAATCCTGTCATGCCTTAGAGGCACATGGGGATATGGTATTAGTGCCCATATTTTCCTTGACCTGTCAGCACACTAGAGGGTGATATGGTCAGTATCACGCCTGGCCGCCTTTCCTTCCCCAACTACAGAAGAAGTCGGGTACCCATTTCTACAGTAGGGTGACTGGGGTGCCGCCGGCCGGATTCGAACCCCCCGACCTTCGCCATGAGAGACCAGTGCACTAACCACTTCGCCACTCAGACACCGAACTGTGATCAGCCTTAAATATTGCCTATAAAATCTTCCTAAGTTTCCTGAATATTCCGTCACGAAACATTATATTCACGTGAATTTACCTGTTTTTCATAAACTAGTTTCTAAAGCAACGTCCTAAAAAACTAAGTCTCTATTACTAAATTTAGTCTGTTGTGTCAACAACAGACATTCTAAAGTTGACACCTAAAAACCTTCCCTAATTAAGCTCAGATATACCATACAAATTTACCTGAGCTGACTAACTTCCAGTTTTCACGTGAGATGACTCATTCTTAAAAAAAAAAATCGATATACAAGGGACATAATCAAGTACTTTTACCTAACAATATACTGTCACAATGGGAAGCTAGTCTGTGAGCTGGTAGTGAACAAACGACGAAGACAGACGACGAAAGAGATGGAGCTCAGCTGTTTTGAAAGAGTGAAAATCTCGAATGCATGTCCTTAGTACACCAGATAGTACTAAGGAGATTGCAGAAGTTTGTGCTGTGTAGTGTATTAAACCAGTGAAGTACATCGCGTGGCATTGATTATTGTATTTCGTTTCCTCTATAAGAATGGGTGACTGCGGTCTTCTACTTCCTAATGCACTTTCGCACACAAGTGATCGTCTCAGAGTGCAGTGTTTTATCACCTGCGTTTGTCTCACCGAGTATTTCGTGAATGCACTTGGTGCACGGGTATTGAATCGGGTTCGTTACCTTGACCTTTCGATGTACTAATATGATCATCTGCGTATGTCGGCGACAACGCTATGGAGTCCTCTTGTATCCTGTCCAGTTGTTGCTCCTAGAGGGGGCCAAACCCTGGCTCTCTTGCTGTTTCTGGAGGGAGCTAACTCCGGACCCTTTTGCTGCTCCTGGAAAAGAGGGGGGGGGGGGTGTCAATCCCTGGCTCTCTACAAACTAGATTTATCATTGCAGTATCCGGATCCTACCACACATTAATCGTACTGGAGAATTGGTGGGGTTGCCTGGCTTTCTATACCTGTTTTCGATCCTGGTCCCGTTTGCTTCTGTCCCGCTTGGGTGGAGCTGTTTACACCCAGCCTATCTATAGGCGATGTTACATTGAAGAACTTTTGGGAGAAAATTTATTCCGAAGGAGAGGTCGTCACCTTGTGTATGGAGGCTACTAACATCATAGGAATAGTGTTAGTAAACGTTTGCTTATGAATGGTAACGTATGTAGGTAATGATATCTGAGTTTGTGCTTTGTTAAGTAACTTCATGTGTTGCTTGCCAAGTGTAATTGAGCTATATCATTCGGGCCATTTTTGTGTGTGCAGTGCTTTTGTGTGTGTATCGGCCGAGTTGAAGACTTTATTAGCGTTCAAGCACAGATTAGGGTGCTTGAAGATCAGTTGTCAGTGTGCAAGTGTCATAAAAACATTTTTTGTCCGCAGTGTCTCGTGATCACGTGTCAGTTCAGGGGTGCACCCGTGTATTATCTAGTTCACTGTGTTCCTCGTGTGTTATCTAGTTCACTGTGTGTTCCTCGTGTGTTATCTAGTTCACTGTGTGTTCCTCGTGTGTTATCTAGTTCACTGTGTTTCTCGTGTGTTATCTAGTTCACTGTGTGTTCCTCGTGTGTTATCTAGTTCACTGTGTGTTCCTCGTGTGTTATCTAGTTCACTGTGTGTTCCTCGTGTGTTATCTAGTTCACTGTGTGTTCCTCGTGTGTTATCTAGTTCACTGTGTGTTCCTCGTGTGTTATCTAGTTCACTGTGTGTTCCTCGTGTGTTATCTAGTTCACTGTGTGTTCCTCGTGTGTTATCTAGTTCACTGTGTGTTCCTCGTGTGTTATCTAGTTCACTGTGTTTTCCTCGTGTGTTATCTAGTTCACTGTGTGTTCCTCGTGTGTTATCTAGTTCATTGTGTTCCTCGCGTGTTATCTAGTTCATTGTGTTCCTCGTGTGTTATCTAGTTCACTGTGTTCCTCGTGTGTTATCTAGTTCACTGTGTGTTCCTCGTGTGTTATCTAGTTCACTGTGTGTTCCTCGTGTGTTATCTAGTTCACTGTGTGTTCCTCGTGTGTTATCTAGTTCACTGTGTTTTCCTCGTGTGTTATCTAGTTCACTGTGTGTTCCTCGTGTGTTATCTAGTTCACTGTGTTCCTCGCGTGTTATCTAGTTCACTTTGTGTTCCTCGTGTGTTATCTAGTTCACTGTGTTCCTCGTGTGTTATCAAGTTCACTTTGTGTTCCTCGTGTGTTATCTAGTTCACTGTGTGTTCTTCGTGTGTTATCTAGTTCACTGTGTGTTCCTCGTGTGTTATCTAGTTCACTGTGTGTTTCTCGTGTGTTATCTAGTTCACTGTGTGTTCCTCGTGTGTTATCTAGTTCACTGTGTGTTCCCCATGTGTTTTCTAGTTCACTGTGTGTTCCTCGTGTGTTATCTAGTTCACTGTGTTACTCGTGTGTTATCTAGTTCACTGTGTGTTCCTCGTTTGTTATCTAGTTCACTGTGTGTTACTCGTGTGTTATCTAGTTCACTGTGTGTTCCTCGTGTGTTATCTAGTTCACTGTGTGTTCTTCGTGTGTTATCTAGTTCACTGTGTGTTCCTCGTGTGTTATCTAGTTCACTGTGTGTTCCTCGTGTGTTATCTAGTTCACTGTGTTCCTCGTGTGTTATCTAGTTCACTGTGTGTTCCTCGTGTGTTATCTAGTTCACTGTGTGTTCCTCGTGTGTTATCTAGTTCACTGTGTGTTCCTCATGTGTTATCTAGTTCACTGTGTGTTCCTCGTGTCTTATCTAGTTCACTGTGTGTTCCTCGTGTGTTATCTAGTTCACTGTGTTTTCCTCGTGTGTTATATAGTTCACTGTCTGTTCCTCGTGTGTTATCTAGTTCAATGTGTTCCTCGTGTGTTATCTAGTTCACTGTGTGTTCCTCGTGTGTTATCTAGTTCACTGTGTGTTCCTCGTGTGTTATCTAGTTCACTGTGTGTTCCTCGTGTGTTATCTAGTTCACTATGTGTTCTTCGTGTGTTATCTAGTTCACTGTGTGTTCTTCGTGTGTTATCTAGTTCACTGTGTGTTCCTCGTGTGTTATCTAGTTCACTGTGTGTTCCTCGTGTGTTATCTAGTTCACTGTGTTACTCGTGTGTTATCTAGTTCACTGTGTGTTCCTCGTGTGTTATCTAGTTCACTGTGTGTTCCTCGTGTGTTATCTAGTTCATTGTGTTTCTCGTGTTCTCGTGGAGGCGTGACTACTTTTGTTTCTGTTGAATACTGACTTCCGCCTTGTCGTACAGCGGGAGTGTAAATGGGATATATGTGTATCTTCTAGTGACAGCTTACTGTTGGGGCGGTCTTGAGTAACTTTGTAATGTGATGTTGTTGGTGCTGAAAATGTTTTTCCCCCTAGTTAGATCAAACTATAGTTCGTTTGTGTTTTTTTTAATGTTGTTTTTGTTTTTGAGCGTAATGCATTTTCATATGCATTGGTTTTTTTTACTTGTATTGTTGTGTATTGTGTCACTGGTTGTGTATTATGACATTTTTCTAGAACTTTGTTTTTCGTTGTCCTATAGCTATCATTACTTCTTCCATGTCAGGTTCTTCAATACTGGGGTCACGTGTCGCTGTTTCTATATGTTGTCATTCAGTTGTTGGGTTTTCACTGTTGGACAATTGTTCAAAATATTCTTTCCACCTCTCACATGTTTTCATTTCGTTGTTTATCATATCAAATTTACTATCTAACATACTGTGTGCTTGCTGCTGGTTTCCTTTCTTTACTCTCTTTATAGCTTTAAAGAATTTTCTTATTTCTTTAATTTGGTGGCCTCCCTCTATCTTGCAAAATGAAGGTGTCTTTCATATATTCTCTTTTTCGGTTTCTAATACATTTTATGCTGTAGTTACATGCATCCCTATATTTCTGTTCTTTTATGTGTCGTTCTGGTCATTTAACCAAAATTGTCTTGCCTTATTTTTCCTTTGGACAGCTTCTTCGCAAATATTATGAAAGCATTTATGTTACTCCATATTTGGTTGTGCGCCCAAGTATTTTCTCTACTGCTGATTTTATAATTTCCTTAGTAGTTTCTATTTGTCAGTGATGTTATTGTGACCTTTATTTTCTGAGGATTCGATTCCTTTTTCTGTTTTTTTTTCTCTGTACTTTTGTTGTTATTTTATCTTCTCCTAGTCTTTCTCTGTTTGCTTGTGGGTCTGTTATGATTCTTTTGTTATAGAAGGATCTTAGCAGTTTCATCTTTGGCAGGTTTGAACCCTGAACTCTGTCCATGGGAAAAATACAAACTTGCTGAAGTGTAGGATCATTACGGTTTGTTTTTCGTGTGTACGTGCTCGAATTCCATGCAACTTCCATGCGAGTAGTCCCAGCCTAAACAACAATAACAAACAAGATAAAGATAGCCATATAAAAGGTCAGTGAGGAGGATTAGTCTTGGGATGTCGAAACACTAAAGACTGAATTCATCAGTATCACATCTGGTGGCCTTTACTTAGCACTCAGGCCAGAATCAGGCTATCAAATGTCGCTTTAACCCTGTCTCTTCTGTATCAATTTCCACTTTTTGCCAGAATAAATTTTGATGAGAAATTTTGATAAAAAAAATACAAACTGAAAGGAAGTCACTCAAGAATTTAAAAATACAAGCTTGTATGTGTTGGATTAGACATGTGCTACTATTCACATTATTTACAGTTTCTCTAAATATTACTCCTAGCGTTGATTTGAATAAGCGTGCAAGCTCTACTAACCCGACCCATGTTGCTGTGGAGTGGAAGAGTAGCTCTTCCAGAGATGAGTGTAGTAATCGCTTCAGTATTTAAGCTTTGGCTTGTATATCCATTTACATGAAATGACCACTATCAAATCACGGCAGTTGTTCACTAGTCATATTGAACATTAGCTGTCAAAAGAAACATGTTTTCCTGCTGTATTTGTCAAACTGTACAGGTGACCATCCTTTGAGAAATCTAAGAAATGATGGAGAAAATTCTTACCTTCTGGAGGACTCCAAAGAACATCAAAAAGTGGACAAAGCGATTTTTAATTTGTACTGTGATCAGCTTCGCCATCTACGCCTGCTTCCTTTTGTTCATTCCGTAAGTAACACCAGACTTATTTTTTGTATATTACACAACCGCCCTTGTCAACATGTTTCGAATTTAAAAAACCACAGTGGTAACAAACTCTTTTCCTAGTATTTGTGGTCTTAAGACATTTGCGTACCTTGCCTATCATCATCATCATCATAATCATCATCATCAACATCATCATCAACGTCGCCATCGTCATCGTCGTCGCCGTCACCACCACCACCACCACCATCATCATCATCATCGTCGTCATCGTCGTCATCGTCATCGCCGTCACCACCACCACCACCATCATCATCATCATCGTCGTCGTCGTCATCATCATCGTTGTCGCCGTCACCACCACCACCATCATCATCATCATCGTCATCATCATCATCATCATCATCATCATCGTCGCCGTCACCACCACCACCACATCACCATCATCATCTTCTTATTCTTCCTCTTCTTCGAAGCCATCTGAATTCAATAGTATTTATGACAGAGTAATCTGGCGTGCTCTACTCTGCAGCTAAATAGTCTAGAGACAGTTTTGTAGTACATGCGTTTTTGTTATTGGATTGACTGCAGAGTGATGGCAATGAGTTTGTACGGCTCTCATGAGATCGTAGATGGGGAAAGCTTGTGAAATAAACCTCACTGATATGAGGGTTAGAAAAGTCGTAAAGAAATATCTGAGAACTAAACTTCAGATCATGTGCACCTTTCAAGATCAGATGTTGTGTCTTCATGCTTGATAATGTGGAGGTCCTACTCAAAGTCAGGATTCCTCATGCATCCCTGTATCAGCCCATTATCAGTGTGGCAAAGGAATCGATGATTATTTAGTTCTATTCAACATCATGTCCCTTACTCACGCAGCGTAGCTCCCTTGGGGTTAGGCTTACGTTCTTATTGGTTCTTGATTTGTTTAATAACACTCACAACTTAGGACAGTGACCGGATGGAAAGTAGAGACCCCAGTAAGAAAATACATGAGACTGTTGCCTTGAGAACACAGCATAATGGGAGCATTGTGTTCTTGCGAGGACTTTATTCTCGTATAAAAGACCATTAATTCTCACTGTAATCTTTCACATCAAGCATGAGGACACAATGTATATTCTGAGGGACTCTATTCTCATATACCATATCATTAATTCTCACTGTAAGCAGTCATCACTGCCCCTTAAATATCCAGCTTACTCTAGGCGTACTTAACAAATGACTTACTAAAGTTTCTGATCACATTATGTCCACTGATGCACACCTCACCGTGGTACGTTAGTACCAGCCGATCACCATCTTGGTTCCAAACGGACTATTAAATTATCCCTCGACTTCCAGATTAAACACATTGATGACCAGTCATATACTTTGTCAACCCCTTGTCGTGACTGTTATAGTTCGCCCTTCCTCGAGTCTTGATATGTACACAAGCCAGAATACACTGTACACCAGACACAATCCGCTTCGCATCATATATGTGTGTGTGGGTGCGTGGCTGTGTGCGTGGCCTGGTGAATCGCGGGGAAGGAGAGATGATGATGATTATATTATGATACTGAGAAATGATGGGTTGCTCTAGAGCACGTTGTTGTCGTTAGTGTGAGTGGTGGTAAGCGACCTGTGGCTGGGGTGGCCTTGTAGAAAGGACGGGGAGCAGCACCAAGGGGGCAGAAATATGATGATGATGATTAAAGAATATACTGAGAGACGATGATGTGCTGCTGAGTAGAGCGTAGTTGCAGTTCTCGTGGTTCCAGTGAGTGACCGTGGGACTTTGTAGAGAGGATGGATAACAGGTCAAGGACTCACGACATGTGACTTCTTCTAGAAGCTGAGGATTTGTACCTAGAGTAGAGTCCGTTGCCTGACTCTAACCAGGGGAACTCAGATGTGTAACCTTTCTGTTCCCACCTGCGTTATAACCCTAAGCAAATTCATTCTTCATGCTCTTCACCACTACAAAAATAATAAATAAGACAAAAATATGAAAGAGATCGTTCCCAGGGACAACAGACTTTATTGTGATTGTATACAGACCTGCATCCTGTTAACCAAATCTCTTGACAAAACACGGGAGACTAACTGTTCATAATTCTGTAACGTTCCCAAATGACAGCTCCTACCAGTTCTTAAAGAATCTGTTTAATAACCTCCTCATAAACATTATTCTTCTCCCTCAAGGAGAACGTTATCTCCTCCTTAACACAATGATCACCTTTCTAAAAAAAGGGCCATCTTCTCCTTAAAAATAGTTTTCTCCTCATAACAAAACAGAAACTACTCACACAGAAACATATATAATCCTTAGCAACGGAAAGTTAGCCAAACATCTTCTCCTCCTACCCAAAACACCCGGGACATATAATTTGCGATCTACCTCAAGCAGGGAACGTTTTGAAAGTTGGAAACTTGGAAATGACTATATTAGATTCCTTTCAGTAAATCTTATAACTTAATACATTAGTGCTCTCCTAAGCTAGAAAGATTCTGCATCCGATAAATATAGTTAGAAAAAAAATATTTAAAGCATAATAGAAAACCACCTAATCTCGATAACACGTTCCCTATACCCAAATTAGAAGAACCTACTTCTCTATGTTTGATAACAGAAAATATCAGAATACTCGGCTCTATAGCCTCATTTAAGTCACTAGATGACATTAATGTAGAAATAAATATGAAATACAGCACTGAAACTTCATAAAAGGTCACAAAGTCCAGTGATGTGTCATATCTAAATTCGACTTCTAATTAAAACTGGACAACTATTTCTACAAAAGATCCTGATCTTACATTAAACTAGCAGAAAATATCTACCAATAACACATCAAAATATTCTAAATACACATAATACAAGTTGGTAAAACTATCGTAGGTAACGTTTTCACTCACGTGCTAGTGAAGACTGACCACGCAGGCGTATAACCTGACCGTAGTGGCAGCTGGCCCAAGCCCAGCTCTCTCTCTCAGATTGTCTCTTCAGTGGTCAGTCATTGAATGAATCTGAATCGTCTGCACCGGTAAGATCACGTGATCTCACATGCTCGGAAGTCACATAACGTCCAATCGGCTATCTTCGTACTTTTTTTGGACTTAGAAAACTTTTTTTAAAAGTCCTATCTCTTAAAATAACTTACGACAACCTCGAGACTGTCACATAAACACTCACACTCGCACATATATATTCACATATTTACAAGGTCCGACAATTAAGTAATGAGACTAATTCCATTTAAAAAAAAATAAATAGCAGTTTTATATATATATATATGTTAGCAAATATAATAACAATATATAATAGCAAATATAATATAAAAATATATAATAGCAATATATAATAGCAAATAAATGGCAAGTATTTTATTCAAAGTAAGCCCGCTGTGCACTGATACTGCGAGTGGCACGATCTAACAAACACAGGGGCGACCTCTGCAGTTCTTCTATTGGTATAGGCCTTAAATTCGATGTTACAGCTTTTTGGGTGTCATCAATATAGTCAAAGAAGCGAACCTTTCAATGGTAACTTTAATTTTGGGAATAGAAAATAATCGCAGGGAGACAAATCTAGGGAATAGAGTGGATGGCTGAGAACACACACTTGTTTTTGGGTCAAAAATTCCCGCACAGCTACCATCTGGTGAGCCAGGGCATTATCTTGAAAAAGGAAAAAACTGCCAGGTGTTGAATACTCGGGTCGGACTCCGAGTATCCTTTTCAATAGGAGTTTCAAAATACTTAAATAAACTTTGGCAGTTTCATTTAAATCGTGAATACCACCTGAATATCTGTGCACGAGATAAAGAATTATCCACATAAACTTGTCGCATCAATTCAACTGTCTCAATGGCACTTTTTCTGAATTTTGAACAGAATTTAATGTAAGCTTTTTGCTCCATGCTGATTACGTGACTGTGTGTGAGGAGGTCTCGGTTGACGTCACACGGCCTAGTGGCCGTAATGTGGCACATGCTCGCTCGAGAATTTTCTCACCATAGCAGTTAGGGATGCTAATGAGATATAGATCAAGTGGTCATGGCTAGACAAGAGGGGAAGCGTAGATTCTGGCACAGTTGTTGTTCGTGCTGGCATATGGCTCAGGTGGCAAAGTATATTTGAGGAAGTTATTGAATATTATATGGTGGGAAAATATGTATTTCCATTTATTAAAAGGTCGAGAGTATGTGTGTAGTCGTAAGCTATTATGTCAGAATTGCCGCATGATTGCCGCCAAGTTCGTGAGTCATAATTGTCAGTTATTGGAAATGTTCGGTAAACGTCTTGTAATATTTGGTGTCCACAGTCATAAGTGTAATAGGTTAGTTGAAACTGAGGAAATATTCGTGGATAGGAATATAGTAGATGTAAGAACCTATAGTGCTGAAAGTTATTAACATTTATCCTGTTGATGCTTTTATATATATATATATATATATATATGGATAGATGGTTGTGGAAATCAGTGATGACCAACACCTGATTGGCATGGACCAGAGAGAGATTACCATATTCCTTATGTGCCCTTATGGCATGTTAGGGCTAACTTTACCTCTTTTTTTAAACAAAACAATGAAGACATTGATATACAGGCTACTTACGTATGATTACATGGGAGAGCCATGTATAGTGTTAATGATACTATTTTGAATCTAAGTATTCATGTATCCTGATATAACCGTATTCTTATATGAGATGTTAAGATTTTGTTGTGAGTTGCCATGACATGCAACTCGTTATGATGATTAAATAAAATCCACAGAACTATATACGATATAATGTCTCACATGCATGTGCATGATCAGTGTTGGCACAGTTATTGAGTACATATAGTCCGATTTATGTTATAAATAGTTTGTATTGGAATTTATATACTTATTGTATTTATGATCTGTCTGTTAGAGATGAATGACAGGATAGTATTTAGATAAGGCTATACACTATACGGTCAGAGGGTAGTGGATCCAGGCAAGAGGAGCTCCCATGAAGCAAAAGACCTTGGGTTGGGAAATAGTTGGGACAACAGTAGGGAAGTGGGATGCCACTCATGCTGTAGGCTAAAGATTAGCCGTGCTCCAAACATAAGAGTAAAAGAGGGTTGAAGGGTTGGGATGTGAATCTCTCTCTCTCTCTCTCTGAACCTTAAGTGCCCAGGGCACATGGGGCGTCTGCACGTCTGCAAGGGTTTTCCACAAATGCCTGTCCTTCGCCTTTTTTTTTTTGCTCTTGCTCTATTGCTCAACATCCTTTCTGTTGTTCTTCTCCATGTCTCTTTTGGTCTACCCTTACTTCTGTTTCCCTGTGGTGTCCATCTGAGTGCTATTTTTGGTAGTGAGTTGTCAGTCATTCTGAGCACATGTCCCAACCATCGCCAGCGTCTTTCCTCAATAATTGTTGTCAGTGACTTCATCTGCATCTCTGCCAATAAGATTTTATTTCTTATGGTGTTTGGCCAAATTATTTTTCTAATTCTTCGTAAACGTTTAGTCTGGGATGTGAATAAAAAGAGGAAAATAGTGATTTTCGCCCGGCCACAGAGTTGGTTGTCACATACCCATATCCATAATGGTAACTTGTAGGACCCATGGAACATAAATGATCCACTTTAACAAAGTTTTAAGGTTGAGAACAAAGTACAAAGAAATGCGTACAGAATTTTTTTTTTAAAAGTTATTATATAATTTTCTAACACATGGTGCCGTGGTAACTTCAGGGGTTTAGTTTCTTCTTGTTTATGCCACTTTTCTAATATGACATACTTACATTTTCTTTGATAGTTTCTGTTTTTGTCTAAGTCAACGCTTAATTAAAGAAGATAAGATAAACATCGACGGCGTCCTGTGACAATCTGGAATAGCGGATGTTGTCTGACATAAACTTACCGCGGCTCTGAGATAAGCGCAGGTGAAGGTTATTCACGAAACAAGAGTTGGAAGGCGCCTTGTTTTCAAAGGCTTCGTCGAGCTGGATAGATAGTTAGTGGAGAACTGAATTTGCATAAGAGGTTTCTCCAGCACCAATGTTATGTAAGAATATTGTTTTAGCGACTCAGCAGCATTAACTCTAAATTGTTAAGAAACACCTATAGATCACCAGGTCACACAGAAAACAGAATTTTGGCGATCTAAGAGGGATTCGCGATTCACGTTCAGATACGGCGGAGACGACGTTATCGAGGAAGGAGGAACAATGTAAATGCAGAACTGTGGCAGAGCTTACGTAAGCAACATAAAATCACCACGTCACTGGGAAAGGCACGGGTGAAATTATCGCGAGACGAAGAAAGGAGGGCGGCTTGTTTTTATAAAACGCGAAGAGTCGACAAGGTTAGAACGGCATGAACAGTAATAAGGTGGTAGAGACAGGACGTTACATGCAGTGTGTGTCAGGTTAGACGATGGAGAAGGTCGTAGAGTAGGCAGTGCGCGATATATTTTTAAAAATTCCAAATGGAGACTATCAGAAGCACCAGTTTAACACTGTTTCATTGTGTACTATCATAGTAATGATGAAGAAGTATTCTTTAATCATCACACATCGAAGTTCCACAAATATTATAACATTCGCTGGACCAGAGAAGTCCGATGAAAAGTTCACTGAATAACTTTTATTTAGACAAATGCATCAAGACGCATCGACAACATCTCTTGTAATGAGTTCTCGTTCTCTTTCCTGTTCCTCTACTAGACTGCTTGTGTTTCCCCTACGGGTTCTCCTGATGTTCTACTGTCTTCCTTCTCTGTCTCTATTTGTCTCTATCTCTACATCTCTGAGTCTGAATCTGAATCTTCTTCTCTGCGTCTCTCTCTTCAGCCCTCTTCCCTGCCTTATATTCGTAAGTTAACTGTCCAATAGACCACGCCTCCAAATGTTGTATTGGTCATTGGATCTTCCTTTGTTTCCTAAAACCGGTCGCTAATAGCGTCCTAGAATTAGCAACAACCTATACGTGTTAGTCGCTTCAGTTCCATCAATTGTTATTTTTAATTAAGCCCGCTATCTCTTTCGTGGAGTCTGCTTCAGAATTTAGTCCGTTCTCTTGTTCCGTCGCCCACTACTAGACCTTTGACCCCTAACTACATCAGTCAGTGTCAGATGTCAATTTTTCCATCTCGGCTAGGTGCACGGGTGGTTTTCGAGTCATTGTGTTGTTAGTACTGGCTTAATTTACGATCTCTCGGCATAGCCATGTCTGTCTTTTGTTCCTCTGTTTACTTTTGTTCAGGGTTTTGAATTTCTAAGTATCTGCTCTTCGGAGCGTCCCGTCCTAATACTATGTCGCGGGAGTTTACCTCTCCCACCTTTGTCAGTGTTTTTCCTTTCTAATTATCTACTTTTCTGTCGCTGTTTGATTTTACTATTTTGCCTCCAATAACTTCGTAACTATATTCACGATCATATCACTAATAATAATAATACTAATAATAACTATAATTATTACTTACAAGCTATTCTACATACCTCCCCTTGTTTTAGTCATATTGTTAACATTATGACTACCAAAAAAAAACTAACAAAGTGCCTTGTAAGTAATAACCTACCAAAATATGTTTCCATCTGAACAACACACCCAAGTAAATAAATCACTTTGCAGTCACCTCCCCTTGTTTTTTGTCAAAATGTTAACGTTACCGACTACATGTCCATAAACATAATAACCACATTCTGTCAATATACTATTCATAGTTTTCATAAGAATAAAACATGTATCATCATATTTATATCTTGTTCAAAAGATTTCCAGTAAAACATTATTTCATGGCTCCTCTTCTACATCAAAATGATGTCTCATATACACTCAATAACCAAAAAAAAGGAAAAAAACCCATCTGTTTAAGTGACAAAAAATAATGTCCAAACATTATGTATTCTCAATCTCAGATCCCAACACCTCATTGACCTTGTGATCAGTTTACATTAGCTAACCTCCCGATGATTATCTTGAGTGGTAGCAATTGATATTACCCACACTTTTCATGACACATATTCAGTGTGAAAAATATGATATACATCGACTCATTGAAAATCATGATATTCCCACCATAAACGACATTCTTCCACTGTCATCAATTATTCTATCGCCAAGTATTCCTCTATCATGATAACTCTTGGGTCTCCAACCCTCTATGCCAACCTTTGTTAGTGCTGAGGATGCCCTCGTATTGTCACTCCCAATACAACCTTGTCGGTTACACTAAGCAATATGGCAAAACCCAAGTATTATGCTCTAATGTACCTATTATACGCCCACGTTTGTCTCAGTATCTCAAAAAAAAAATTGGAAATGTAAATCATCATCATCATCATAATTATCATCATCATCCTCATCATTAGCATTATCATCAACAACAACCCAACACAATTGTGCCTAGTTAATACATGTTATAAAACACTGCCCTTCACAGTGTTAGGACAATACCATAGCAGCAACGCAAAAAAAGTACATCATCAATGCGAGTCATATTAGTCTCGTCTCTCGTACACATAAAAAAATTTTTCACATTATCATCGATAAAAAATGACCACTTGTATATGTATGAACATGTAGGCGCATCAAACTGAACCCTGCAAATAACCTAGAGATCTCTCATTAGAGTCGCCATCTATTTCCTCTCGCTCCTCTTCCCCAGTAATTACTATCTCTGATTCCTCTGGGGTTACTATATCCCCTTTCATACCTTCTCTCATCATTAAAAATTCTCTTGTTCTGACCTGACATAAAACTATTTTCTCTGTATCCTGTAGTAGTATTCTCTCTCATAGATTCTCTCATCAGTAAAAGCTGTCCTGGCCTGACCTGACATAAAACTAGTTTCCCTGTTGCCCGAAGTATTATTATAACCTCTCTCATAGATTCTCAATCATTAAAAGCTGTCCTGTTCAGACCTGACATAAAACTAGTTTCTCTGTTGCCCGTAGTGTTAGTATAACCTCTCTCACAGAGTCTCTCATCTTTACGAATATCCTTGTTCTGATCGTCCTTGCAAGTTAGTGATTTACATGTCTCTATAGTGTCAGAAATTTGTTCTTCCATGTATGCTAACAAAGCCTCTGGTATGTCCTCATCATCTGAGAATGCCTCCACATCATCGTTTCTTCATTCATATTAATTTCAACAACGTCTACCGCACCTATTGTGCCTTGTGAGCCCTCTGTACTATCTAGTATTATCTGACTATTGTTGCTTTCTTTTACATTATCTTCATTCATCTGATTCCTCGTCTCTGACATACATGTATAACTATCTCTTAATACTACATCTACCGTAGTTGTTTCTTTATCCTTATTCATATAACCTGACTGAGTAGATACATCATTTAACATGAACCTGTCACTTACATCAACCATTGTGCGAGCTATTCCACCTAGGTCATTGTTTGTTGACCTGTCTTTTCTGTCCTTAACTGTCTGGCTACCAGCCTCGACTGATTCTACTCTAATTTTACTCCTCTTCATCTCATAGTTATTTCGTCTATCTGTGTCTGATATCGTACGCACTACTGAAATTCTTTCTTTCTTCATATTCTTATCAAACCTTTCGGTGTTATGTGGCATATATCTGCAGCCGTTTCTTTTAAAAGAGTTGTGCTGGTAGCTGTCTCTATACCTTGTGTCGTTGTAGGCTGGTGGTCAGTTGTGATAACACATGTCTGTATAGTGTCCCTGTTTTTGATATTTGTTTCTTCTTCCATGTCTTTCATTTCTATAACAAGAGTTCTATGTCTGTCTAAAGTCTGATCTAGGATAAAAATTGTAATGTTTTCTCATATTTCTTTCCTGTCTCAACTCTCTACCTAACCTAGCTACTTCTCTCCTCAGATATCTGACCTCCCATTTCAGTATATCTATTTCAGATGCTTCTGCAAACTGGTGTGTCATTATTTTTGTTATTGTGTACAGTCTTGCTGTTTGTTACCTGAAATTGTGTAAGTCTTACTTAGTACTAATCAACATAAACAATCTCTAGTACTAATCAACATAAACAATCTCTATGTCTTTCTGACTGTTAAAGTTACTCTTCTGTTTACAATCACCCACTTGTAATAAACAACAAAAAAGGAATAAATAATAACTAAATCTCTAAATTTAACTTATCTCGACTGGTGCTCCTCCGGGACGAGGTGAGATCTCCTTCGTTGTCTGGTCGTTGATATTGTTGTTCTTTGTGAATATCTAATTAATGGTCTCTAAATAACACCACTCTGAGTTCTAAATAACACCACTCTGAGTTCTGAATACTACCACCGTTAGAAATATAAAATGTTCTCTGTTTGTCTTCTTCTTCTTCTTCTTCGTTCACTTCTACCACCAAAAACCGCACTGTGAACCTACTGAATTCACACATGTGGTCCTCGTTAGGTCCCGTGGTCCCCTGTGTGGTCCAAGATAGACCACACGAGTTCCACGAAAGGACCACAAGGGGTTCAGAGTATCACAGTGCTTTAGCCTGTATTCTTGGTGGGTCTCTGAAGCGGGATTGCGTGACACCGTGGTTTTCATTGCACCAGTTTGGTCTAGGGTTGGACTTTCTCACCGGAAGACCTCGACGTGTTTGGAATATCAGTGCATCCCCGCTGGGTGAGAGGCGTTAGCCCACCCAGGCCAGAGTTGGACTTTCTCACCGGAAAACCTCGACGTGTTTTGAGATACCCGTGTATCACCGCCGGGTGAGAGGTGGTTGCCCATCCAGTCCAGGGTTGGACTTTCTCACCGGAAAACCTCAGCGTGATTAGGATACACAGACATCCCCGCCGGGTGAGAGGTGGTTGCCTATATAGACTTCCCTGGTCTCCGACTTCAGCATTTTGCGGTCGTGGCCGCTACCCTTCCTGGTTGTGACCAGGATGGAGCTTTTGTCCAGGAGGACGAATCCTCGCCACTAGTGACTTCTACCCCTGGGTTGAGCCGGTTTAGGCATTTCCCAGTATGGGCATGTTTGGGACGGGACCGACCTCTAGGGCAGAGGTACTGTGACATTCATAGCCTTCAAGATTCACCCCTGGTATGAGCCGGTTTAGGCAAAATTCACCAGTATGGGTGTTTATCAGGCGTTACCGACCTCTAGAGCGGAGGTGGCATGACATGTCTAGCCATCGAGTTCCACCCCTGGTGTGTGCCGGTTTAGGCATATTTCACCAGTGTAGGTGTATTTCGGACGTAGGCGGCCTCTAGAGCAGAGGTGCCATGGTATAGCTCTCGTAGCGATACTACTGGACATACCAGGTTAAACTTCACTTTCCACCACCTTTTCCCATAGGCGCCGCTCAGCAACCTTTATTTCCGCATTTACTTCCTTAACCGGGAGGAGCTTCACTCCACGCGCGGCATTTGAAAAGTCAAGCCAGCAGTGTCTTAACCTCTGGGACAAGCCGGTTCATGCATTTCACCCGATATGACTGCACTCAGGAGGTGGCCGACCTCCAGACCAGAGGTGCCGTGATTTGACTGTTTGCTTCGCTTTATTCTTTCAACCACCTTTTCCGCAGTGATGCTGCGCGGCAACCTCATTTGCAAATTTCTTCATTGGCCGGGAAGAGCACCGCTCCACGCACGGCAGCTGAAGATCTCGCCAACATCGTCTGTTTGTCTAAATCACAAACCGTTTGGTTAAATCATCAGCACGTGATCGTTAATAGTTAACATTTCGCATTGTGTTCGCTTTTACACCAGGTCGTCTCCTCCCGAATTTCGGAAATAGGCACGGGCACCAGTTTAACAATATTTCATTGTGTACTATCATAGTAATGATGAAGAAGTATTCTTTAATCATCACACATCGAAGTTCCACAAATATTATAACATTCGCTGGACCAGAGAAGTCCGATGAAAAGTTCACTGAATAACTTTTATTTAGACAAATGCATCAAGACGCATCGACAACATCTCTTGTAATGAGTTCTCGTTCTCTTTCCTGTTCCTCTACTAGACTGCTTGTGTTTCCCCTACGGGTTCTCCTGATGTTCTACTGTCTTCCTTCTCTATCTCTATTTGTCTCTATCTCTACATCTCTGAGTCTGGATCTGAATCTTCTTCTCTGCGTCTCTCTCTTCAGCCCTCTTCCCTGCCTTATATTCGTAAGTTAACTGTCCAATAGACCACGCCTCCAATGTTGTATTGGTCATTGGATCTTCCTTTGTTTCCTAAAACCGGTCGCTAATAGCGTCCTAGAATTAGCAACAACCTATACGTGTTAGTCGCTTCAGTTCCATCAATTGTTATTTTTAATTAAGCCCGCTATCTCTTTCGTGGAGTCTGCTTCAGAATTTAGTCCGTTCTCTTGTTCCGTCGCCCACTACTAGACCTTTGACCCCTAACTACATCAGTCAGTGTCAGATGTCAATTTTTCCATCTCGGCTAGGTGCACGGGTGGTTTTCGAGTCATTGTGTTGTTAGTACTGGTTTAATTTACGATCTCTCGGCATAGCCATGTCTGTCTTTTGTTCCTCTGTTTACTTTTGTTCAGGGTTTTGAATTTCTAAGTGGCTGCTCTTCGGATTGTCCCGTCCTAATACTATGTCGCGGGAGTTTACCTCTCCCACCTTTGTCAGCGTTTTCCCTTTCTAATTATCTACTTTTCTGTCGCTGTTTGATTTTACTATTTTGCCTCCAATACCTTCTTAACTATATTCACGATCATATCACTAATAATAATAATACTAATAATAACTATAATTATTACTTACAAGCTATTCTACATACCTCCTCTTGTTTTAGTCATATTGTTAACATTATGACTACAAAAAAAAACTAACAAAGTGCCTTGTAAGTAATAACCTACCAAAATATGTTTCCATCTGAACAACACACCCAAGTAAATAAATCACTTTGCAGTCACCTCCCCTTGTTTTTTGTCAAAATGTTAACGTTACCGACTACATGTCCATAAACATAATAACCACATTCTGTCAATATACTATTCATAGTTTTCATAAGAATAAAACATGTATCATCATATTTATATCTTGTTCAAAAGATTTCCAGTAAAACATTATTTCATGGCTCCTCTTCTACATCAAAATGATGTCTCATATACACTCAATAACCAAAAAAAAAAAAGGAAAAAACTCATCTGTTTAAGTGACAAAAAAATAATGTCCAAACATTATGTATTCTCAATCTCAGATCCCAACACTTCATTGACCTTGTGATCAGTTTACATTAGCTAACCTCCCGATGATCATCTTGAGTGGTAGCAATTGATATTACCCACACTTTTCATGACACATATTCAGTGTGAAAAATGTGATATACATCGACTCATTGAAAACCATGATATTCCCACCATAAACGAAATTCTTCCACTGTCATCAATTATTCTACCGCCAAGTATTCCTCTATCATGATAACTCTTGGGTCTCCAACCCTCTATGCCAACCTTTGTTAGTGCTGAGGATGCCCTCGTATTGTCACTCCCAATACAACCTTGTCGGTTACACTAAGCAATGTGGCAAAACCCAAGTATTATGCTCTAATGTACCTATTATACGCCCACGTTTGTCTCAGTATCTCAAAAAAAAAAAATTGAAATGTAAATCATCATCATCATCATAATTATCATCATCATCCTCATCATTAGCATTATCATCAACAACAACCCAACACAATTGTGCCTAGTTAATACATGTTATAAAACACTGCCCTTCACAGTTTTAGGGCAATACCATAGCAGCAATGCAAAAAAATTACATCATCAATGCGAGTCATATTAGTCTCGTCTCTCGTACACATAAAAAAAATTTTCACATTATCATCGATAAAAAATGACCACTTGCATATGTATGAACATGTAGGCGCATCAAACTGAACCCTGCAAATAACCTAGAGATCTCTCACTAGAGTCGCCATCTATTTCCTCTCGCTCCTCTTTCCCAGTAATTACTATCTCTGATTCCTCTGGGGTTACTATATCCCCTCTCATACCTTCTCTCATCATTAAAAATTCTCTTGTTCTGACCTGACATAAAACTATTTTCTCTGTATCCTGTAGTAGTATTCTCTCTCATAGATTCTCTCATCAGTAAAAGCTGTCCTGGCCTGACCTGACATAAAACTAGTTTCCCTGTTGCCCGAAGTATTATTATAACCTCTCTCATAGATTCTCTCATCATTAAAAGCTGTCCTGTTCTGACCTGACATAAAACTAGTTTCTCTGTTGCCCGTAGTGTTAGTATAACCTCTCTCATAGAGTCTCTCATCTTTACGAATATCCTTGTTCTGATCCTCCTTGCAAGTTAGTGATTTATATTCTTATCAAACCTTTCGGTGTTATGTGGCATATATCTGCAGTTGTTTCTTTTAAAAGAGTTGTGCTGGTAGCTGTCTCTATACCTTGTGTCGTTGTAGGCTGGTTGTCAGTTGTGATAACACATGTCTGTATAGTGTCCCTGTTTTTGATATTTGTTTCTTCTTCCATGTCTCTCATTTCTATAACAAGAGTTCTATGTCTGTCTAAAGTCTGATCTAGGATAAAAATTGTAATGTTTTCTCATATTTCTTTCCTGTCTCAACTCTCTGCCTAACCTAGCTACTTCTCTCCTCAGATATCTGACCTCCCATTTCAGTATATCTATTTCAGGTGCTTCTGCAAAATGGTGTGTCATTATTTTTGTTATTGTGTACAGTCTTGCTGCTTGTTACCTGAAATTGTGTAAGTCTTACTTAGTACTAATCAACATAAACAATCTCTAGTACTAATCAACATAAACAATCTCTATGTCTTTCTGACTGTTAAAGTTACTCTTCTGTTTACAATCACTCACTTATAATAAACAACAAAAAAGGAATAAATAATAACTAAATCTCTAAATTTAACTTATCTCGACTGGTGCTCCTCCGGGAGGAGGTGAGATCTCCTTCGTTGTCTGGTCGTTGATGTTGTCGTTCTTTGTGAATATCTAATTAATGGTCTCTAAATAACACCACTCTGAGTTCTAAATAACACCACTCTGAGTTCTAAATAACACCACTCTGAGTTCTAAATAACACCACTCTGAGTTCTGAATACTACCACCGTTAGAAAGATAAAATGTTCTCTGTTTGTCTAAATCACAAACCGTTTGGTTAAATCATCAGCACGTGATCGTTAATAGTTAACATTTCGCATTGTGTTCGCTTTTACACCAGGTCGTCTCCTCCCGAATTTCGGAAATAGGCACGGGCACCAGTTTAACAATATTTCATTGTGTACTATCATAGTAATGATGAAGAAGTATTCTTTAATCATCACACATCGAAGTTCCACAAATATTATAACATTCGCTGGACCAGAGAAGTCCGATGAAAAGTTCACTGAATAACTTTTATTTAGACAAATGCATCAAGACGCATCGACAACATCTCTTGTAATGAGTTCTCGTTCTCTTTCCTGTTCCTCTACTAGACTGCTTGTGTTTCCCCTACGGGTTCTCCTGATGTTCTACTGTCTTCCTTCTCTATCTCTATTTGTCTCTATCTCTACATCTCTGAGTCTGAATCTGAATCTTCTTCTCTGCGTCTCTCTCTTCAGCCCTCTTCCCTGCCTTATATTCGTAAGTTAACTGTCCAATAGACCACGCCTCCAAATGTTGTATTGGTCATTGGATCTTCCTTTGTTTCCCAAAACCGGTCGCTAATAGCGTCCTAGAATTAGCAACAACCTATACGTGTTAGTCGCTTCAGTTCCATCAATTGTTATTTTTAATTAAGCCCGCTATCTCTTTCGTGGAGTCTGCTTCAGAATTTAGTCCGTTCTCTTGTTCCGTCGCCCACTACTAGACCTTTGACCCCTAACTACATCAGTCAGTGTCAGATGTCAATTTTTCCATCTCGGCTAGGTGCACGGGTGGTTTTCGAGTCATTGTGTTGTTAGTACTGGCTTAATTTACGATCTCTCGGCATAGCCATGTCTGTCTTTTGTTCCTCTGTTTACTTTTGTTCAGGCTTTTGAATTTCTAAGTATCTGCTCTTCGGATTGTCCCGTCCTAATACTATGTCGCGGGAGTTTACCTCTCCCACCTTTGTCAGCGTTTTTCCTTTCTAATTATCTACTTTTCTGTCGCTGTTTGATTTTAATATTTTGCCTCCAATACCTTCTTAACTATTTTCATGATCATATCAGTAATAATACTAATAATAATAATACTAATAATAACAACTATAATTATTACTTACAAGGCTATGCTACAAGAGTTTATAATCAGTATGCCGGAGATGCAGACAAGAGAGACACCTGGTTGGAACAGGTGGAAAAGTTCGTATTTGTGCATAGAGGAGATGAACATATGAAACTTCGAATGCTGCTCCAAACGTCGATAGGGGCAGTCTCAAACAGTGTTCAGACAGGCACAAGCAAATAGCCAAGTAACATATGATCAGGTGAAGCAGCTATTGCTCTGTCCAGCATTGGATGAACATACAGTTATTAAAAGACTATTCGCTATTAAACAGCATGAAGGTGAGCACATGCAAATACTAGTAGAGCGTTTTGTGAAGCTAACTTCTAAATGTTTTTACAAGGAGAATTATTATAAAGACGAAATTGGAAACTAAGAAACTGCAATGTGAATGGAAGACTGTACAACTGGATAAAGTCCTATTTACACAATAGAAGAGCTAGAGTAGTAATGGATGGACACAAAAGCCAGAAAGTACTTCTGCGACACGGTGTACCACAAGGAGGAGTCCTTTCGCCTACACTATTCCTTGTATTCATTAATGACCTGGTCAAGGAACTTCCCTATGGAATCAAAGCAGCACTGTATGCAGATGATCTGGTCATGTGGTGTACAGATGAATATGCGACAGTTGCTACACAGAGACTCCAAAGAGCAGCAGACATCTTGACATCATGGACAAGCAAATGGTGTGTAAGTATCAACACAGAGAAATCAAGTACCACTCTGTTCACCCTCTCATCTAAACAGAAAGCAGGTAAGATCTTTGTAAATGAAATACCCTTAAGGATGGACAACCAACCCACTTACTTAGGAGTGACTCTGGACATACCAGGTTAAACTTCACTTTCCACCACCTTTTCCCATAGGCGCCGCACAGCAACCTTTATTTCCGCATTTACTTCCTTAACCGGGAGGAGCTTCACTCCACGCGCGGCATTTGAAAAGTCAAGCCAGCAGTGTCTTAACCTCTGGGACAAGCCGGTTCATGCATTTCACCCGATATGACTGCACTCAGGACGTGGCCGACCTCCAGACCAGAGGTGCCGTGATTTGACTGTTTGCTTCGCTTTATTCTTTCAACCACCTTTTCCGCAGTGATGCTGCGCGGCAACCTCATTTGCAAATTTCTTCATTGGCCGGGAAGAGCACCGCTCCACGCACGGCAGCTGAAGATCTCGCCAACAGAGTCTGTTTGTCTAAATCACAAACCGTTTGGTTAAATCATCAGCACGTGATCGTTAATAGTTAACATTTCGCATTGTGTTCGCTTTTACACCAGGTCGTCTCCTCCCGAATTTCGGAAATAGGCACGGGCACCAGTTTAACAATATTTCATTGTGTACTATCATAGTAATGATGAAGAAGTATTCTTTAATCATCACACATCGAAGTTCCACAAATATTATAACATTCGCTGGACCAGAGAAGTCCGATGAAAAGTTCACTGAATAACTTTTATTTAGACAAATGCATCAAGACGCATCGACAACATCTCTGGTAATGAGTTCTCGTTCTCTTTCCTGTTCCTCTACTAGACTGCTTGTGTTTCCCCTACGGGTTCTCCTGATGTTCTACTGTCTTCCTTCTCTATCTCTATTTGTCTCTATCTCTACATCTCTGAGTCTGAATCTGAATCTTCTTCTCTGCGTCTCTCTCTTCAGCCCTCTTCCCTGCCTTATATTCGTAAGTTAACTGTCCAATAGACCACGCCTCCAAATGTTGTATTGGTCATTGGATCTTCCTTTGTTTCCTAAAACCGGTCGCTAATAGCGTCCTAGAATTAGCAACAACCTATACGTGTTAGTCGCTTCAGTTCCATCAATTGTTATTTTTAATTAAGCCCGCTATCTCTTTCGTGGAGTCTGCTTCAGAATTTAGTCCGTTCTCTTGTTCCGTCGCCCACTACTAGACCTTTGACCCCTAACTACATCAGTCAGTGTCAGATGTCAATTTTTCCATCTCGGCTAGGTGCACGGGTGGTTTTCGAGTCATTGTGTTCTTAGTACTGGCTTAATTTACGATCTCTCGGCCTAGTCATGTCTGTCTTTTGTTCCTCTGTTTACTTTTGTTCAGGGTTTTGAATTTCTAAGTGGCTGCTCTTCGGAGCGTCCCGTCCTAATACTATGTCGCGGGAGTTTACCTCTCCCACCTTTGTCAGCGTTTTTCCTTTCTAATTATCTACTTTTCTGTCGCTGTTTGATTTTAATATTTTGCCTCCAATACCTTCTTAACTATTTTCATGATCATATCACTAATAATACTAATAATAATAATAATAATAATAACTATAATTATTACTTACAAGGCTATGCTACAAGTGTTTATAATCCGTATGCCAGAGATGCAGACAAGAGAGACACATGGTTGGAACGGGTGGAAAAGTTCGTATTTGTGCATAGAGGAGATGAAGATATGAAGCTTCGAATGCTGCTCAAAACGTCGATAGGGGCAGTCTCAGACTTTGTGTTCAGACAGGTACAGGTAAATAAACAAGTAACATATGATCAGCTGAAGCAGCTATTGCTCTGTCCAGCATTGGATGAACATACAGTTATTAAAAGACTATTCCCTATTAAACAGCATGAAGGGGAGCACATGCAAATACTAGTAGAGCGTTTTGTGAAGCTAACTTCTAAATGTCTTTTCCAAGGAGAATTATTATAAAGACGAAAATCAGAAAATGACTATGAACTATTTCATTGATCCAGTATGAGATAGAGACATCAAATCTAAGCTGTTAAGAAAAACATTCGCGTCCTTAGAAGAGTTGTGTGCCACAGCACTGAAGGAGGAGGTGTTACAGAAGAAAGTGACGTGTTGTTCGAATCATGAGTCCACCTCAGTGGAGGTCACAGAGAGCCAAAGGGAAAGATATAGGAATATTTAGAGACCTGATAGATTTGAGACCAACAGAAGGTGCTACATATGTCGACATAACAATAATGTAGTCAAAGCATGCTGGTAGGCAGGGAGCGTTAACGGCGGGGAACATTACAGCAGAGACAGAAGTGTTAAAAGAGGAACGAATAGATGGGAGCAGTGAGGAAGCACTGATAGGAGAGACCAGAGACGGCCAGAAGAAGCATATAGCTACAGGATATAGCATATGTACCATGATCGCAATGGACACGTAGGAGCTGAGAAGGTAGTACAGTCATTTAAATGCAAGTATTTTTAGCCTAAAATGAGACAGCAAGTAGCAGATTATGTAGATAAGTGTGTAGTGTGCAAATCCAGAAATTTAAGACAAAATAAACCTCCTATGCAGATAACAGATATGCCAACAGGTTGCGTGCAGAAAATCAGTATAGACTGTTCGGGTCCATACCCAACAATCAAAGCGGGCATGAAACATATCGTGCACTTCATGGACGAGTATTCAGGGTGGCTGGAGTGTTTCGCAAAGGAATACATAAAAGCCAGACTGTTACAAATTTGTTGGAAGACCAATTTATAACACGGCATTGAGTGCCTCTGGAAGTTGTAACAGATAACGGACAGGAGTATTGCAGTGAATAGTTTCAGAAGGTGATAAAGAAATACAATATTCGCCACATAAGGACAACGCCACACCACCCACAGACAACACAGGAATCTAAATGATATTATATCAAGGCTGATTCAGAAGGACTTAACAAACTGGGACACCAGCAACGGCAGTAGCAGCTATAAATATGAACATGACGAAGAGAACGGGGTATGCACCATTGTTTCTTATGTATGGAAGACACCAGATATTACTTATTGATGCCTTGTTAAGACCACACATTATATGCAATAACGAAGAACAATCAATGGAGCACACTTTGCTCACTCAACATAAAGCATTTAGAGTCGTAGCCACCAATTTATAACACGGCATGGAGTGCCTCTGGAAGTTGTAACAGATAACGGACAGGAGTATTGCAGTGAATAGTTTCAGAAGGTGATAAAGAAATACAATATTCACCACATAAGGAAACGCCACACCATCCACAGACAACACAGTAATCTAAATGATATTATATCAAAGCTGATTCAGAAGGACTCAACAAACTGGGACACCAGCATCGGCAGTAGCAGCTATAAATATGAACATGACGAAGAGAACCATTGTTTCTTATGTATGGAAGACACCCGATATTACTTATTGATGTCTTGTTAAGACCACACAGTATATGCAATAACGAAGAACAATCAATGAAGCACACTTTGCTCACTCAACATAAAGCATTTAGAGTCGTAGCCAACCATATATTCAAAAACAAAGAAACGAGAAAAAGAACAAATGATGAAAATGCAAAGATGGATGGATTTAAAGTGAAAGACCCAGTGTATTTCATAAATCACAGACGGTTATCAAAACATGATCTAAAAAGGAAAGATGCTTTTTTCATAATAAAGAAGTTGTCTCCTCTGACGTAGAATATAAAAAATCAGATGTCGGGAAAGATATATAGATCACACGCTAAGGATATTAGAAAGTCAAACGTGGATTGGATGATACCAGGGAGTGTCAAGAAGAGATCACGTGCAGAGTTCAGAGAGACCGATGATTCTTTATTATCTCCAGACACCTCAGATGAGGAAGACATTACCGACGCAGTAAACAACAGAAACAACATACTAGTTGGTTTGCGAAATCAGCAGCGCGCATCGGCAGATTCAGACACCAACAACGAACATAAGTCGATGTTTCCAAACAACGGGGATGTACATGGAAGTAGCAGATCCACTCCATGCACTCATCGTCGTACACATCAGAATGATATCAGTGGTGGTCGGACTAGTGCGAGAACTGAGACGACGCTGCAACAGCAGATTCATTATATGCCGAAAAGGAAAAGAGGGTCCGCAGATACATCATAGACTTGCAAGGATACAGCACTATCAAGGAACAATTTAAAAGATGATGATAGGTTAATTAGCTTGTGTTTTATTCATGTTTGTGTAACCCCAGGTGATAATAAGATGAAGTTCCTGTCACTTACGAGTGCAGAGAAACGATGCATCGGAGGTATCTAGGCCTAAACAGGGCAGAAGTACTGAGAAATACACCATCGGGCGGATTGATCTTTGAATATTGTTATGTTTATTGTTGCTCGACAGACTAATCGACAGTTTTCCTGTGATAATTTTGATAAATCATGCAATGGTTTATTTGAGTTGATGTTATCTACGTACGATATAAATTTTCATTAAACATGTATTTTGGTATGTCTAACCTATAATTATAAGGTATGCATTTTTTTTATTTATGTATGTTCATGCACTTTTACCTTTAGGAAACTTGTCCCGAAAACCTGTAACTGTCCTAAGGACAAATTTAAAAGTTAAAGAAGGAGGAGTACTGTGGGCGAGCGTGGAGTAGTTGGCGTGACGCAGGCCGGTCACAACGACTGCACTCATGGTTCGCTCACAATAGTCCCACCTTAGGTTCTAAGGACTGTTATCGCCGGAGGTGGGGTGGAGGATACACTCTCCACTCCAATGGCATGCGTCTCAAATAGCCTCTGACAGTCAAGTCCAGATCCTGGCCTTCTCGTGGCAGAACTGTTTAAACTGACATTAGAAGAGGCGAAGGCGAATATCTGGCGCTGAAAACCAGATCCTTCCAGTAGATGAGAGTCATGTTTGGTAGCTCATCTATCGCTGCTGGCGAGATTCTTCAGCTGCTGTGCGTGGAGTAAGGCTCCTCCTGGCCAATGAAGAAAGGTGCAAATGGGGTTGCCGTGCGGCACAACTGTGGAAAAGTTGAAAGAAAGGAATAAACGAAGCAATCACTAATCAAATCATGGCACCTCTGGTCTGGGGCTCGGTCACGTCCTAAGTGCACTCATATCGGGCGAAATGCCTGAACCGGTTAAGAGGTTAAGACACTGTTGGGGAGATTCTTCGGATGCCGCGCGTGGAGTGAAGCTCCTTTCGGCCGAGTATAATATTGACAAGATGTGAACTATTATTCCTAATGACTGATGGTATAAGTGTTCTTTGGTTCTCTGATCATAGCACATGAATGTTTCACAAATATTACACTTCACTATGTCTTCTTTCTCTCTTGTGTCTTCTCTGGTGTGTTTGTCCTTCTCTTCTTCTCTTGTCTGGACCGGTCTCAGTTCACTGATCGTCCTTGTTCCTCTGTCTTCGGGGCTCCGTCCTCTGTTTCCTCTCCTCTACTTCTTCTTCCTTCTTCGTCCTTCTTCTTCCTTTTCTTCTTCCTCGTTCTTATTGTCTGTTCTTCCGTCTTCGGGCCCCATCCTGTCTCTTCTTCCTCCTCGTTCCTTACTACTTGGTTCCCATGATCATTCAGATTGTCTGTCATTCAAACTGCCCCGTGACTTATATGTCGTAAGTCAATTCTCCAATAGGCCACGCCTCTGAATATTTAATTGGTCAGCTGGCCGAGTTGGTCACTTCTTTATTTAAAAACCGTGTGAAATCGCATCACAACGCGTGTCAGTGTCAACTCCGTCTATGCAATTGTTATTTACCTAAGTCATTATCTTACTATTTCATGTCGAAGGTTTATTGTGTCCTCACTTTTCATTGTGTCTGCATTTTCTATTTGTCTTTTCTATTTTGTTTATTCGTGTCAACGTCCAGTCACTGCTTTCTTATCACTGGACCATCCCATTTTCTGGCCTCCTACCTTTGATGTGTTAGCCTCACTGAGTCTTGTCTTTTTCTGTTCACTGCTTCCACTGTTTACTTTTGTCCGCGACTTGTTCTAGTGTCATGGAAGTTTTATACCTTTCTCTTCCTTCCCTCTCCATTTTTCTCTGTCGCTATTCAATGTTACTATTTTCTTTACAGTATATTTTCATGATCATACTCATTAATAATAATAAAAAATAATAATAATAATATCCGTTACTTACAAGGCCATGCCACATAAGGAAGAAAATGCGTAAAAGGGTTGCTGTGTGGCGCAGATGTGAAAAAGTGACGGAAAGGATAAAGTGAAGCTTAATCGGTATGTCCAGTAGTATCGCGGCGAGAGCTACTCATATCACGGCGCCTCTGCTCTAGAGATCGGTCACATCCGAAATACACCTACACTGGTGAAATATGCCTAAACCGGCTTACACCAGGGGTGAAACTTGATGGCTACGCATGTCACAGTACCTCTGCTCCAGAGGTCTGTCACGTCCGATATACACCCATACTAGTGAAATATGCCTAAACCGGCTCAACCCAGGGGTGGAAGTCACTAGTGGGCGAGGATTCATCCTCCTGGACAAAAGCTCCATCCTGGTCACAACTAGGAAGAATAGGCCACGACTACAAAATTCTGAAGTGGGAGACACTGGACCAGGGAGTCTAGATAGGCAACGACCTCTCACCCAGCGGGGATGTATGCGTATCAGAATCACGCTGAAGTTTTCGAGTGAGAAAGTCCAACGCCAGAATGGAAGGCCAATCACCTATTACCCGGCGGTGATACACAGGTTTCTCAAAACACGTCGAGGTTTTCCGGTGAGAAAGTACAACTCTATATCAAACTGGTGCAACGAAAACCACAGTGTCACGCAATCCCGCTTCTGAGACCCACCAAGAATACAGGCTCAAACGGTGTGATACTCTGAACCTCTTGTAGTCCTCTCAGGGATCTCGTATGGTCTTTTCGGGAACCACACAGGGGACAACGGGACCTATAGAGGACCACAGGTGTAAATTCAGTAGGATCACAGGCGGTCTTGGTGGTAGAAGCGAACGAAGAAGAAGAGTCTCACCTTACCGCTAGGTATGCTAATGAGCTTATGATCACGAGAGCGTACGCGGCACATTTTTCGTCATTAGATTAGCGATTCTCGTTCAGGCGAAACATGGCTCAGTCGGCAATCTATATCTGAGGAAGTTTGTCCTTGCTGTATATTGGAAATGTGTATTTCGATTATTAAGAGGTCGTGAGCATATATATGTCGTCGGTTATGACCCCAGATTGATCCCCGATGCCGCCTTGTTCGTGCGTCATAATAGTCAGTTAATGTCCGGTAAATATCACGTAAATCTTTGATGTTCGCAGTTATAAGTGTAATAGGTTAGTTGAAGTAGAAGAACTATTCTTGGATATGAATAGTTCATTCATTCATTCATTCATTTGCATGTCCCCTGCGGAATTTTGTCTCCCAAACAGCACTCCTGTAGGCCTCTCGGTTGTGAGCAAGATGGCCTGCTGCTGCTGCGTCCATCTGCAGATCGTCAACGATTTCTTGCAGCCATCTTCGTTTTGGTCTTCCTCTTTTTATTTTTCCCATTATGTATCCTTCCAAAATGGTCTTCTCTAGATTATCATGACATTTAATGTGTCCAAAATATTTAAGATTTCTCTCTTTAATCCTCTGTACTAGCCAGCCTTCTTCAATATTAAGCTCTTGTAGTATAGATATATTTGTTCTTTTTTGTGTCCACGATATTTGAAGAACTCTTCTGTAGCATTTACATTCAAAGGCATTTATGTGTTTCTCAGCTGTTTTGTTAAATGTCCAGGTCTCACAGGCATTTATTTTGCGATGGGAAAGATGCATGCCCTTAAAAATCTTATTTTTGTAGTTCTGTCTGCTCCTCTCCACAGATTCTTTATTTGTTTTACTTTCTGAAGAGCAATAGATGTCCTCCTTTTAATTTCCCTCATTGTATCTCCATTATTAGTTAGTAGTGATCCAAGATATTCAAAACTCTCCACTTCTTCCAGTTTTTCCTCATTGATATATATTTCAGCTGCCTTGTTTGTTTTGTCAGTTGTCATCAATTTAGTTTTCTTTGCATTAAGATATAGGTTCTGCTCTTCGGTGTTCCTACGGAGTGACATAATTAGGAATAGTAGTAGATATATTTACCTATATTGCTGAGAGCTATGAACATTTATACTGTTGAAACTTTAATATATATATTTCCTTGAAACAGGAAGAATTGATACAATGTACTTTTACTGTGAGGCTCCTAGATAACATGTTATATGCTTACAGGGGGTGTAGGAGAATCATGTAAGATATCAGTGATACTATATCTGAACCTTTAAGTTTCATGTGTCCTAATATAACTATATTCTTATATAAGATGTTAAGATTTGGTTGTGGGTTGCCATGACAGGCAATTTTTTATGATGTTTAATGAGATACACAGAACTATATATAATATAATTTATAACATGATTATGCATGATCTGTGCCGGCACAATGATTGAGTACACATAATCCTACTTCGTAATAGTTTGTGTTGGGAATTTATGTCACATGTCGTTGGATTTATGATTTGTCTGTTAGAGAAGAATGACAGAATGATAAGGTCATTTATCATATTTAAAGAAGAATGACAGAATGGTAAGACCTTTTATCATATTTAGAGAAGAATGACAGAATGGTAAGGTCATTTATCATATTTAGAGAAGAATGACAGAATGGTAAGGCCTTTTATCATATTTAGAGAAGAATGACAGAATGGTAAGGCCTTTTATCATATACTATACGATCAGAAGGTATTGGATACAGGCAAGAAGAGCATCCATGGAGAAAAAGATCCTGGGTTGGGATATAAGTGGGACACCAGTGGGATAGTGGGATGCCACTCATGCTTTAAGCTAAAGATTAGCCGTGCTCCCAAACAAAAGAGCAAAAGAGGGTTGAAGGTTTGGGTTGTGTACATAAACTAGGAGGATAGTGATTTTCACCCGGACCATAGAGTTGGTTGTCACATGCCCATATCCAATATGATAACTTGTAAGACCACTGGGACTAATGGTCCACTTTAACAAAGTTTAAGGTTGGGGGCAAGCTATAAAGTAATAGATACAGAAGATAAAACCCAATATAAGAAGAATAAGAAGAAGTTAAACATACAATAAAAATATTTCTTACATGACAATGTACCTCTAACTAGATCGTCAAAATTGCGGCTTGTTTGTCGTCCGCTTATTTGGCGCAGATGAAAAGTTGCCAGATCATACATGAAGGTTGCCTCTTTGGATTCCATGCATTGCTTCATATATGGCATTTTTGCCTTAGCCATAATAAAATCAGTCTCATTAATTAATTATCGGACCTTGTATATATTTAAATACAGTATATATATATATATATATATATATATATATATTTCGACAATCTCTGACTCTCTCACACCTCCCCCGTTTCTTCATTTTACACACAGACTAATCGAAAAAGACTGCATTCAACTTATTCAGGAATGTAGCAGACTCAGCAGAAATTATTATTATTATTATTGTTGTTTTTCTTCTTGTTGTTCTTGTTGTTGTTGGTAGAGGTGCTACTACTGCTATTACTCCTACTATTACTACTACTATTCCTACTACTACTACTGCTGCTACTACTACTACTACTACTACTGCTACTACTACTACTTCTACTACTACTACTGCTACTACTTCTACTACTACTACTGCTACTACGACAACTACTACTTCTACTACTACTACTACTACTACTACTACTACTACTACTACTGCTACTACTACTAGTACTATTACCGTATTTCGATGTGTTCTTCCATTTCAGGGCCACTGGTTCTATAAGATTCTTTTCAAATAAGTTACCTTCAAACAACACAAAGGATGGAAGTTTTCAAGGCACCGGGTTCATCAACATGCGAGGCGTAAATATATCTGCCATTGATAATACGAAATGGGTGCAAACTTCCCTGTATGAAATATTTGAGAAGCACAAGAATAGGACAAGTCCTAGTTGTAGGAATGTGTGTGATGCAAAAACTGAACTAGGTTGTACAGCGAAAGATGTCATCACTTGGGAAAAGATTCTTATGTCTCCGACATTTAACTTTTTACCGCTTCTCCCAGAAAACCAATACATTTACCCATTTGAGGTCGACTTTATGAGTCAGCCACCGATGACAGATAGCAAGGAACTTCCAGATTTGACCTTGTCTAAAGTCACTTTGTCAGGTGCAGCAGGGGGTCAAGTGGTATGTAGAGTTGACGAAATTATATATGGCCGCGTTGATTTAATCAATGGATATGGTAAACAGAGGATTATGGGAGGAGATGATGTCAGGGTGTGGATTGTGGACAAGAAAACGAAAGGTTATAAAGCTGTGGGCCACGTGACAGATTTGAGAAACGGAACTTATCTGATTTCTGTGAGATGTCTTTGGCCAGGTGAAATTCAGGTAGGTTCACTGATGTGTATTCATAAACTATAAAATTATTTTTAATCATATTGGAAAAGATAAACGTTTAACGTTATAGACATTTTTTATGTGGAAGACAGATTAAGGATAAGAGATTGAGACGCAAAATATAATACATATGGAGATTCCTTGTTTGAATACATATAAAACTTTGTATAGCAAAGCCTGTATTACAAAAGTTAGATGACTGTTATTTCTAATATAATCAACAGTTGTATGTGGCAGTGGCCTACCCTAGAGAGTTTGTTCGAGTTGTCATCCATCAGATACATAAAGGTGTTAACTGGTACTATGGGATCAAGTTCAAGAACTCCACGATAGAAGAGGTCAGGACATTTTTTAAAACTCCTTCCTTCTTATCTCTCTCCTTCTCTCTCTCTCTCTCCTAGAACGATAGAGCGTGTAATTTCTGCCCAGTGTCAGCCAAAATGTTTTATTTGTTTAATCTGGACATTATGCAACAATGATAGAATGCGGGACAGAAGGTTTAATCTGTGAGGTGACGAACAAGCCCAGCCGGCGGGAAGGTCTCCGGTCCAACACAACAAAGAACTATAGCCTAAACAAACACAAAGCCACGGGAACAAAGCTGAAGAAAGGCAATAAGCCACCGGGCTTTACAATAAAATACATCAACGAGGGATAATGTGTCCTTCTGACATGCCACAACACACTTCAGTACGAGTCCCTGAGGCAAGCCCTTAGGAAGGGCTATAAAGAGGAAAGAGAGGAGAGGAGAGGTATGACAAGCAAGGCGCTAATGTTGAGGACATCATAAAAACACCAGTCCTCACTATATATCTTTCTCACACTAAGAACAAAGTGTTGGTACAAGGTGACACCGAGACCATTGAATCCTAGCTAACAAAACAGTTTATGGAGCTGCAAGAAGAAACATAAACACAGTCAAGGAAGTGATGGTCAGTCAGCTCCCTCAAGCAGATAACCCAGATGAACTAAGCACATCAATTACAAACATGGTTGACAGTTTTGCAAGTCTTGAGAAGAAGTCTACTGACATAGTCGGCGATAGAATGGAAATCATGACAGCAGAAGAGTTTGTGCCAGAAAACGCTGTTATTATCACCAGCAAAGAAGCCTCCAGCAAACACGAATCACTATCTGCACTTGCTGCAAAAAAACCAATAATCCCAGATACTGCTGGAGAACAAGGAGCAACAGCTTCTACTTTGAAAGCTCCACTGTCTTCAGACACCTTCACTCAAAAAGACAACCCAGCTAACAGTTCTAGCGAAACTGATAAAATAACAGAACCAAACTCTGAAAAAAATCTTTGCAAAGTAATGCTCATAGACTTAGTCAGACTATCAGCTCTCATCAAGCTGTTGGTACAGATGCAAAATCATTTACTTGTCTCTGTGGCCATGATTTCATCATCATCATCAGCATCATCATCATCATCATTATCATCATCATCATCATCATCATCATCATCGTCAGGTGCCGTGCCGACTGGCGTTGGCTATTACGCTTCTCCAGAGTACACGATCTTTCATGCAGGGCATCAGCTCAGTTGGTGATCTCCTCTCACACCATCTCATCAGACTGTCCAGAATCATTTCTCTTGGTCTTCCTCTTGATCTTATTCCTTCTATTTTTCCCATTGTTATAATATTTTCAATGCCCCATCTTCATATTGCATGTCCTATGAAAGTACACTATCTGTCTCTTATCTTTTTGACTAGATTTTTTGTCTCTCCAGCTCTTCTCATACATTCTTCATTAGTTATTTTATTTTTGTCCAGGGGATTTGCAATATTCTTCAATGATTTTTTTGCATACCTGCCTATCGTTCATGATTCACTTCCATATAACAAGATAGGTTAAATATAGCATTTTAGGACTCGTTGTCTAACATTTATTGATAAGGATGTGTTACTATGTTTCTCATTCTCTGAAATACAATCTTTGCTTGGCCTATTCTGTTCCTAAGTTCTGTTCTGCATTTCCCATCTGAAGTTATTACTGCTCCAAGGTATTTGAATTTCTCCACCTGATTAATTGCGTTAAATTTTATACTGCATGTTGATGGATTCTGTTTCTTAAATATACCCATAGTATCTGTCTTTTTTATGTTAAAATTAAGGCCTTTCTGTTCACTTTCTTTGTCGACTTTATCCAGGAAATTTTGCAGGTCTTGTTGGTTCTCAGCTATCATTACTGTGTCGTCTGCATACCGAAGGTTGTTAATAGTGTATCCTCCAAATTTTATGCCTGATTCTGTGGTGATCGTTCTTAGAATATTCTCGTTGTACAGAGAAAAAAGGTCTGGAGATACTACACATCCTTGTCGTATCCCTTGTTTTATAGGTAGATATTTTCCAGTTCTATTTTCAATTCGAATTGCTGCTTCTTGCTGCCAGTATAGATGTTTTACAATCTTCAGGTCTTTGCCGTCTATATTGATGTCTTCAAGCATTTAAATAATTTCATTATGTTTCACCTTGTCGAATGCCTTGGCGTAATCAATGAAGCATAAGTAGATATCTTTCTGTACTTCTAAATCTCTTTCTGTTAGTGTTCGTAAGGCATAACTGGCATTGTGTGTTCCCTTTCCTTTAACAAATCCAATCTGTTCATCTGTATTTCCATTTTTATCTTTCTTCCTTGTTCTTCTCATAATGATTCTCAGAACAGGTTCGTTATGTGACGTGAGAGGCTGATAGTCCGGCGGTCATCACATTCCTTTGCACCTGGTTTCTTTGGTAGTGTTATAAACGTGGATTTAAGCAGATCACCGGGCATATAACCACTGTTGCAAATGTCGTTGAGTAACTTGGTTTTTTTAAAAATTCCTGTCTCCTCTAATGTGTCTATTTCTTCTATTGTTATATTATCAGGCCCAGTTGATTTTCATTTTTTCATGTGTTTGATGGCATATATAATTTCATTTTCAAGTATTGGTGGTCCCTCACAGTTTTCAGTCTCTGGTGTTAATTCTGGTCTTTCTCCTCCATATAGCTCACCGATGTACTCTGTCCACCTGTCCACAATGTCTTCTTTTCCCATTAACATTTTACCTTCTTTTGATTTCAAGCATCCTGTGGTATATTTTGTTTTCCTGCCTGTGAGTTCATTAATTCGTTTGTCCATGTTTTTCTGTCTTTATTATGAGAGTCCTCTATCTGTCTGCACTGTTCATTTAATCACACTTACTTTGCTTCTCTACATTTGCGTCTTATTTCTTTATTGATCTTGCTATATTTTTCTTGGTTACTTTTAATCCTCTTCCTCTTGTGCATCAGTCCTAAGATGTCTGTCATCCATGTATTTTTAGAGCCTTTTTGGTGGTATTATCTCCTTAACAGTTTAGTGGATAGAATCTCTTAACATCGCTTATTGTTCATCTATATTAATTATCTTTGCTATTGCATTGTATCTATTTGTTATAATAACTGTGTATTGTTCTCGTAGATCTTGGTCATTTTTAAGGAGTTCTGTATTAAGTTTGATGTTTCTCATTTTTCTGCATGATTTCTTTAGCTTTATTCTAATTTTTCCACAGAGTGGGTCATGGTCACTATTGCAGTCGGCTCCTCTCATGGTTTTTGTTGTCAGTAATGCATTCCAGAATCGTGTTTTTATTAATATCTAGTCTATCTGGTTAAAAGTCTTTTTGTCTGGGCTGCACCACGTTGCCAGTCTTCCTACAACCATGCTATGTATTCTTGTCCATTCAATTATTTTACTACCTGTGTCATTCCTCTCCCCCAGTCCATAGTCACCAACGATGTCTGAAGTTCTTCCTTCACCAACTTTGGCATTGGTCATGACTTCACATAAACTATTAAAGACTTCGTGTAAATACTCATCAGTGACATGAAGTCGGAAGTTATAAAGTTACTCAGTGAGGAGAATGACAATATCAAAAAAGAGGTTGAACAGCTGAGAGAAGAAAATACCAAGCTGAAGCTGCTCATTCAATCAACCAACAGCGAAAAACACAGTAATAGAAAACTACAGAAAAACAACCAGACAGAAACTGGTAGTCACAGTCAATGGCTGCTAGTCAAAGTAATCTTAACATGAAGCCGAAGCCATCGTCGGCAGTCGGTGTAAACAATCTTCACCAGAAAAACGACCAGCAAAAACAGAATGGAGTCACTGACTCTTTACCAAGTGATCAAGACCATCATAGCACAAGATACGAGTACCCCATCGAGGTCCAGATCACCAACAGATTCGACGCTGTACAACAAAACTCTGTACCAGATACTCAGCAGACAGACAGGACGCAACAATCATCTCAGTCAAACAACGCATCACACCTCCAGTCACAATCTAACAAAAAACAACGTGAACGAGATATGAAGCAAATTCCCATTCACAAAATCAGGGAAAATACAACACATTTAATAATTGGGGATTCTATGCTAAAGGGCGTATATGGCGTGCGGATGCCTATAGCAGACGAAGAGACTGTCTCAGTTGTTGCAGTACCGGGAGCTGGTATTGCGAAAATAACGCAAACACTGAAAAGTTTTACTATAGACCAGGGGGAGAAGAAAATCTCCGTACATTTTGGCATAAATGACAGGATGAATGGCCAGAACATCAGACGTTCCGACATGCAGGCTTTGATTTCCGCCATCAAGGAAAAGTATCCGACTGCAGCCATCTTCCTATCTTCCATCATTCCACCCTGCTCCGGTCCTGGAGCACTTCAGTCATACTGTCGTGTTAACAACATTGTTTTCATAAACCACACTGTGTTCTTCATCTCAGCCTCTGGTGCCCCGAAGAAACGGATGTACAGGGACCACATACATACATACATCAAAACTTGATACTAGCATCTTTGCCAAAAATCTAAAGTTTCCAGAACGTACTCTACAGAAAGACATAGTACAGTTGGATGTCCACAAACAACACCCACATCCAACAAAAACCCCCATAAAGCCAGCTCTGCTCCGAGCACTAAAACCATAGGGAGCCCCAAATCTGCACCACTTGTTCCACAGCGACTATGACACAATGTTTCCATCTCTACCCTCACGTCAGCCTCAGACTGTCAGACGAGCTGATACGAGCGTCAACAACGTCAGTGTTCTTCCACAGTCGCACAGCTCATTGGAAGACTTCAACACACAACCAAGTTCCATGCAACATCCTCAAAGAAATCTGGAGCTGCAGTATTTGTTGCAATTTAGCCCTGCAGCCTTGAGTCGTATCTATATGTTATCTCTGCATAATTTACATGGTACGGTACCTTACACACACCATATGCCTTAGACTGATAGCAATATCATCGTAATCCATCACAAACTGAAACCTTCAACCCACAATGTCAAACGAGAATTATTACTCAGCAGGACATAGTGACTGATATCTTTTTTTCTGAAGTTTATTTATAATTCTTTACGTTTTATTATTGCATTTTATTTCTTGTCCTTTTCTTTTGTACCTATTTTTCTAATTCTTGCTAACGTTTTATAGATCCTTGTAGTTGTGAGTTGTATCTGTTTGTGTGTGAGAACTATATACTTAATCACTTGTTAGTGAATTCGCATATTTCAGCGTTTAATTATTCATTAGTTAGGCATGTCTCTCATTCAATTTCCAATTATTTCAGCTGGTGAGTTGTGTACCAGTTGAAAGTTTAATATACAGAGTGTGTATTTGTGTAGTATTTTAAAAGTTTATTTACTTCAGTATTAAGTATAATAATAGGAATTACTTACAAACCAATAACAGTAGACAGGAAAATAAAATGATCCCACCTACTGAAAAATGGTTACATAAAGAAGGACTTCGAATAGGCCATATCTGAATATATATCACATATTAGGTAAAATTCGTGAAGTAACACATATGAAATCAAAATTTCCTTATTTTTGGCTTCTCTGAAACCCGTTTAAATAGAACATAACCGATGAAGATATTAAAATTAACGGTTTTTAATCTGATCCGGCATGACCCAACTAGAAAACTAGAAACCGGTCTAGTAATGTATGTCTCCACAACTATCCAGTTTAGTCGTAGAGAAGACCTCGAATCATCAGATGTAGAGTGTATTTGGGCGGAAGTTAAGTTGCCAAACCAGATTCATTTGTTATTGAACTTTTGTACCATAATCCAAATGCATCATCCCTGTGGTATGATCACTTCACAACTATGATGGACGAGATTTCAACCTTTAAGTTCAAAGATATTATAATTCTTGGAGATTTCAATATAGATCTAACACAATCAAATCCAACTTGGAGCAATATTATACTATCCTACAATTTTTGCCAAACTGTCTCAAACCTACTAGAGTAACAGAAGTATCATCCACATTATTAGATCATATATATGTAGCCCACCCAGAAAACATCATTGAATGTGACATCCCCCATACTTCGTTAAGTGATCATTACCCAGTCTGCTGTACGTGGACAAGAAAGGGGTATAAACTTCCTAAACACAAGCACATCAGTATTAAATTTAGAAGCTTCAGAAAATTTAACCTAGAATTATTCCTTAATGATTTGCAAGCATCTTCACTTACACACGTGTACCAACTAACTGACCCTGATGAGGCAATAGAATATTGGCTAAAGATCTACAGAGATATGTTAGACAAACATGTCCACATGAAATTGGTGAGAGTAAAACACCAGACGAACTCACCTTGGATAACACCTGAAATATTACACTCCATGAGAGAACGTGAGCGGGCGCACAAAATCAAGGACTTTAGGACCTACCGTTCACTCAGAAACAAAGTTCAATACTTAATAAAACAAGAGAAGAAAAAATTACTTTAGAAATCTAGTACAGAATAAATCAGACAGTAAATCAATTTGGAAAGCCATAAATACCCTATCAAATAAAATGAAAAGAATTTAATTTTCAAGACATCAGCCGTGCATACACTATCGCATATATCAGTACACATTTCAGAGAAGAAATCAACGTTCTTAAATCATCAATATCAGCTCCTGTATGCGACTTACATGAGCTACAAACATTCCTGGACAGCAGATGTACTGATTTTAAACAGTTACACATTCCATTCTTAACAGTTAGTGAAGTTCACAGTTATCTCTTAACCTTAAAAAACAACAATACAGCTGGGCTTGATGATATTAGTAATAAGATCTTACGTTATGCTGCATCTGTCAGTTCATATACACTAACATACATTTACAATCAGTGCATTGCAAAATGTTATTTCCTCGAGGCTTTTAAAGCTGCTAAAGTGTATCCTCACTTTAAATCTTGCTCATCCAACAATCTTACCAACTATAGACCAATATCCTTATTATCGTCATTATCAAAACCACTCGAAAAACACATACACAAAATAACTGTACGACACATGCAAGAGAACAATTTACTCATAGACATTCAGTCAGGCTTTAGACCCAATCATTCCTGCCACACAGCCCTTACCAAAATGACAGAAAACTGGTTAGTAAACATAAATGACGACAGACTATGTGGTACCATCTTTGTGGACGGTAAAAAGGCATTTGATATGATTGACCACCATATTATTGTAAGAAAAATAATGACATAAATTGCATTCTGACCTAATAAAATTAATTGCATCATTTCTTTCAAACAGACAATAGGTAGTATTCTTCAACAGTTCTCTATTAAATTCTGCTATAGTTGAAACTGGTGTTCCACAAGGTTCTATTCTAGGACCGTTGCTCTTTGCTATCTATGACAATGATCTTCCACTTCATCTTAAACACTCTTCTTGTGACCTTTTTGCCGATGATTGCACAGTCTACACTCTTGATTACGATTGTATTAATCTTTAATCAACTCTTCAGGTCGAGTTATACAATTTAATTAGATGGATCAAAAACAATGGCATGATTATAAACACAGATAAAACAAAATCAATGTTCATAACAACAAGACAGAAACTACAAAACGCAACAAAAACAACACTTCTGCTCAGCATGGAAAC
>CM019716.1:70904105-70935191 GCA_009760885.1 Achatina immaculata | reverse complement strand
GACGTAAGGGCACTTTTTGAAATGTAACAATCATCCAAATATATGCACCTACATCAGCAGTAGAAGAAGAGGAAGTAGAAGACTTTTATAACACACTGCAAATGACGATAGACCAGGTACGGAAAAATAATATTGTATTAATATTAGGGGATTTTAATGAAAGATTTGTACAGAAAGAGCAGAAGACGAAGGATATGTTGTAGGGAAATTTAACATAGGACATAGAAATGAGGTAGGTGACAATCTAATGGCGTTTTGCATGGAAAATGAGCTAATGATCGCTAACACACTTTTTAAACAACATCAAAGAAGACTTTACACATGGACATCACCTGATGGGAAAACCAAGAATCAAATAGATTACATTTTAATGCAAAGAAGGTGGATATCAAGTAGCAAAAACTTTACCAGGTGCTGATTGTGACACGGACCATGAGTTATTAATAGCAGACATGAAGATAAGGATAAAAAAAGACAGTTACAGGATCAAGACCACTTCGCTTTGATCTTACAAAATACCAGAACAATACGGTATTGAAGTGAAGAACCGTTTTGAAATCCTGATGGCTGTACAGGAGGAGATGACACCAGATGAATTGGCTACGCAAGCCAGAGATATCTCAATAACAACAGCTAAAGACTTGGTTCCACTAAAGAAAACACAAAAGAATGGATGGATTACAGCAGGCACACTAGAACTGATAAAACAACGTAGAGAAATGAAGACGCAATGAAAAGTGACATACAACAACAAAGAGGAATATAAATTTTTAACAAAAGAAGTACGAAGAAACATAAGAAAAGACAAAAAAAATAGTACATACAAGATTGTTGTGAAAGAATAGAAGGACATCAGAAGTATGAAAGAGATAATGAAATGTTTAAAGAAATGAAGACATTGACGAGAAATGTCACACTTGAGCTAAATGTAATTTGTGACGAGGTGGGGAATACCTTGACAGAGACAGAGGAAATTCTAGAAAGATGGAAGGAATATTGCAGAGGAATGTATTAAACAACCGATTGTGAAAGCAGAAATCAACAGTGTGAATACTGGAGGAGAAAGAACCCGAACCGACAATAGAAGTTTTATGGGCAATAAAGAATCTGAAAAATGGTAAACCACCAGGATGTGATGAGATAACAGCTGAACTTATTAAAGCAGGAGGAAAGGAATGTGCAACAATCTATCATGCACTATGTAAAAAGATATGGCATTCAGGTATTTGGCCAAAAGAATGGAAAAGAACTATTCATACCACTGCTAAAAAGGGTAACCTGAAATTATGCTCAAACTACAGAACTGTTGCCCTGATTAGTCATACCGGTAAAATTATGTTAAAAATCATAATGGGTAGACTTCGTAAGAAAATAGAAATCAATATGGTCAAAGCTGGTTTCAGGCAAGGAAGAGGATCGAGAGATTATATATTCAATATAAGATTTATAATAGAGAAATGCAGAGAGTTTAATGTGAATCTATTTAGCCTTTTTAGACAACTCAAAGGCATTTGATTGTGTACAACATCAGAAACTTCAGGAATTAATGGAAAAAAATGGGATTTCCAAAACATTTGATACAATTAACATCACTGCTGTACCTAGACAAACAAGCAGCAGTAAGAATAAATGGTGAAGCAACAACTGGTTTGACATAAAACAAGGGGTCCGTCAGGGGTGCATACTGTCGCCTTATTTATTTAACTTGTATACTGAAAATATAATGAGGAACGTTAGAGAAGATGTAGACAAAGAATATTACGATGTCATAACAATTGGAGGTTATGAAATACCACAGATTAGATATGCTGATGACACAGTATTACTGTCCACAACACAAAATGGAATGGAAAAACTAATTATGTCAGTCCGTAAGAACAGTGAAGAGCAAAACCTGTATCTTAATGGGAAGAAAACTAAATTGATGACAACTTACAAAACAAACAAGGCAGCTGATATATGTATCAATGAGGAAAAACTGGAAGAAGTTGAGAGTTTTGAATATCTTGGATCATTGCTAACTAATAATGGAGATACAATGAGGGAAATTAAAAGGAGGCATCTATCACTCTTCAGAAAGTAAAACAACTAAAGAATCTGTGGAGAAGAACAGACAGAACTACAAAAATAATGATTTTTAATGGTATGCATCTTTCCCATCTTATGCCTGTGAGACCTGGACACTTAACAAAATAGCTGAGAAACACATAAATAACTTTGAATGTAAATGCTACAGAAGAGTTCTCCAAATATCACGGACACAAAAAAGAACAAATATATCTATACTACAAGAACTTAATATTGAAGAAGGCTGGCTAGTAAAGAGGATTAAACAGATAAAACTTTAAAATTCTTGACACATTAAACATCATGATAATCTAGAGAAGACCGTCTTCGAAGGATACATAATGTGAAAAAGAAAGACAGGAAGACCAAGGCGAAGATGGCTGCAAGACATCGTTGATGATCTGCAAATGGATGCATCAGCAGCAGGCCATCTTGCTTACAACCCAGAGGCCTACAGGAGTGCTGTTAGGGAGGCAAAGTTCCGAAAGAGACGTGGAAATGAATGAATGAACCTGTAATTATAAGGTATGCAGTTTTTGTACTTGTATTTGTGCATGCACAGATATCTTTTGGAAATTTGTCCTGAGGACCTGTAATTGTCCTATGGACAAATGTAAAAGTTACGGGAGGGGAGAATTGTGGGCGGGCGTTTTGTAGTTGGCGTGACGCAGGCGGGTCACAACGGTTGCCCTCATAGTTCGCTCACAATAGTCCCACCTTACCGCTAGGTTTGCTAGTGAGCTTATGTTCACGAGAGGAGACTCGGCACATTTTTCAGCATTAGATTAGCGGTTCTCGTTCAGCGAAACATGGCTCGGGCGGCAATCTGTATCTGAGGAAGTTTGTCCTTGCTGTCTCTTGGAAATGTTTATTTCCATTATTAAGAGGTCGTGAGTATGTTTGTGGCATCGGCTATGACCTCAGATTGCCCCCCGATGACGCCTTGTTCGTGCGTCATAATAGTCAGTTACTGTAAATGTTCGGTACATATCACGTAAATCTTTGGTGTCCGCAGTCATAAGTGTAATAGGTTAGTTGAAGTACAAGAAATATTCGTGGATAGGAATGGTAGTAGATATACGTACCTATATTGCTGAGAGTTATGAACATTTATCCTGTTGATGCTTTTATATATATATATATATATATATATATATATCATTTGTGGTACTCGGGATCTGCAAAGAAGAATAGGACCACTGTACCCTACCACGCATGATCGTAAAAGGCGACAAAGGAGGGTTCGGCATAGGGCCAGCAACCATATCTGGTAAAAAAAAAACTATCAGACTGCTACAGAAACAGAAGCAAAGGAAAAAACAAATGCAGGTGAAAGGAGAAATGCTTATCAGGAAACTGAGCCCACGAAGTTTGTAGATGAAAGCCAGCCACTGGAAGTCCCCAGCCCGACTGCAGACCTCCTGATACCTAAACACAAGATGCAAATAGGCAGCTGGAATGTAAGAACACTTAACCAGACTAGAAAACTAGCACAAACCATCAAGGAAATGCACAGATACAAACTAGACATACTAGGAATACAAGAAGCAAGATGGACAGGACAAGGCAGAAGGAAATTAACAACACAGCACACAAAAGATACAATAATATGGTCAGGTAAAGAAGATCATCATGACGGAGGAGTAGCATTGATTATAACAAAAGATGCATCAAGAGCATTGTTGAAATGGATCCCTATAAATGAGAGATTAGTATATGGACGCTTCAACTCAAGATTCACGAAGCTGTCTATTATAGTTTGTTATGCACCAACAGAAGCAGCTGAAGAGGAATTAAAAGAAGATTTTTACAACAGCCCCCAAGTCACAGTAAAACAATACCCAAGCATGATATGCTACTCATCTTGTGGGACTTCAGTGCAAAAGTAGGTGAGCGAAATGAAGATAGAAGAAGAATCATGGGAAGAGAGGGAATCGGAGAAATAAATGAAAATGGAGAAAGACTGTGCAGTTTCTGTGAAGAAACTTTTCCAACATAAAAACATCCATAAAGTGATTTGGAGGTCTCCAGATAAAACCACAGAAAACCAAATCGATCACATACTAATAAACAACAAGTGGAAACGGTCACTACAAGATGTGCGAGCAAGGAAAGGAACAGATGTAGGAAGTGATCACAACCTTCTGGTAGCAAAAATAAAACTAAAATTAAGAAAAGCTAAAATCAGAGAACACAGAAAAACACGTTTTGATACAACAAAACTGAAAGACCAGCAAACAAGGAATGAATCCTCAATAGTACTTAAGAACCGCTTCAGTGTCCTACAAGACGAAGCAGAAATGTCCATACTAGAGTTCAATAAAACAGTACAGGAAACTGCAAAAGAGGTGCTGGGATATCGGAAACGGAGAAAATAGAAGTGGATAAGCAGGACCACATGGGAAAAGATAGTGCAAAGAAAAGAAATCAAGAAAAAAGTACTGAACACCAAATCACAAAGGCTAAAAGAACAAGTTTTAAGTAATTATGCACAAAAAGACAAAGAAGTGAAGGAATCATGCCGTCAAGATAAACGTCAAAACTATGACAACTTAGCAGAAGCAGTAAGAGAAAGCAGCATATGCAAATGACATGAAAACCAAATACAAAATCACAAAGCAGATGACAGGTAACTTCAGCACAAGATGTGAGAGTGCAGTAAGGACACATAAGGGACAACTGGTCAGTGGAGAAAGGAAAAATTGAAAGATGGAGGGAACACTTTAACACCCTACTAAACAGAACACAAGCAGCACAAACAATAGACAAACCTGAAGTAAAAACGGAACTAAACATCAATACAGGACCAATAACAATAAGTGAAGTAAAGGAAGTAATAAAGAAGCTAAAATTAGACAAAGCACCAGGTGAAGATGAAGTGACTTCTAAGATGTTGAAAGCAGAAGAAACAGAAACACTAAGACAGTACTTCTACTACTACTGCTACTACTATTACTACTACTGCTACTACTATTACTACTACTGCTACTACTACTATTACTACTACTACTACTACTGCTACTACTACTGCTATTACTACTACTATTACCGTATTTCGATGTGTTCTTCCATTTCAGGGACACTGGTTCTATAATAAACAACACAAAGGATGGACGTTTTCAAGAGATGGGTTCATCAACATGCGAGGCGTAAATATATCTGCCATTGATAATACGAAATGGGTGCAAACTTCCCTGTATGAAATATTTGAGAAGTAAAAGAATAGGACAAGTCCTAGTTGTAGGAATGTGTGTGATGCAAAAACTGAACTAGGTTGTACAGCGAAAGATGTCATCACTTGGGAAAAGATTCTTATGTCTCGGAAATTTACGTTTTTACCGCTTCTCCCAGAAAACCAATACATTTACCCATTTGAGGTCGACTTTATGAGTCAGCCACCGATGACAGATAGCAAGGAACTTCCAGATTTGACCTTGTCTAACGTCACTTTGTCAGGTGCCGCAGAGGGTCAAGTGGTATGTAGAGCTGATGAAATTATATATGGCCGCGTTGATTTAATCAATGGTCATGGTAAACAGAGGATTATGGGAGGAGATGATGTCAGGGTGTGGATTGTGGACAAGAAAACGAAAGGTTATAAAGCTGTGGGCCACGTGACAGATGTGAGAAACGGAAGCTATCTGATTTCTGTGAGATGTCTTTGGCCAGGTGAGATTCAGGTATGTGCAATGATGTATATTCATAAAATATAAAATGATTTTTCAATCATATTGGAAAAGATAAACTTTTAACGTTATAGACATTTTTTATGTTGAAAACAGATGAAAGTGAGACGCAAAATATAATACCTATGGAGATTCCGTATTTGAATACACATAAAACTTTGTATGGCAAAGCCTGTATTTAAAACGATAGATGACTGTTATTTCTAATATAATCAACAGTTGTATGTGGCAGTGGCCTACCCTAGAGAGTTTGATCGAGTTGTCATCCATCAGATACACAAAGGTATTAACTGGTATTATGGGATCAAGTTCAAGAACTCCACGATAGAAGAGGTCAAGATATTTTTTAAAAAAACCTTCCTTTTCATCTGTCTACTTTCTCTCTCTCTCTCTCTCTCTCTCTCTCTCTCTCTCTCTCTCTCTCTCTCTCTCTAGGATGCAGTTTTTTCTCATCATTTACCCAGCATACATACTTATATCTAGAGAAAAAATATAAGTTAAGCTTCGGGCTAGTCAGTGGCATGAGCGACAAACTACCTGTACCCTCACTTTTAAAACATCATTAAAACACACAAGCATTGCTTTTTGTTCTTGTGACTAGTATCAGAACACAGAATAAATCAGTTATATTTAGATGCACCTGAGTATGCTGTTATATTTTATTTTACATCTCCCGATGGAAATAAGCTCTCTACAAATTTCTTTTTTTCTCTGTTATGAAACAATGTTTCTTCATCTTTAACTTCTTATAAATGAATGGAAGAAAGCTCACTATTCTACAAACTGCAGAATGCCAAGTCTTACAGGTCAGGCGCTGAGCACAGCGAATAAACGTTCCAAGTTCTGTAGCCAATTCTCTTCTTTTTTTCATACTTTTCTGCTGGCTACTATTTCTTTTAAATAGTATAAGCTCAGTTCAAGTTCTCTGTTTGTATGCCTGTTCAAAAAATGAGTACTACTGTACTTTTGTTCATGTAAACAGAATTGCTCCACAGTTCTTCCAATCAGTTGAAACTGTTACTTGTAGAAATAATGAACTTATTTTGTTACTTAACAAATTTCACCAAAAGCCAATTTTCGTATAATATCATGTTAAAGAAAGCGCACTGTTCTATGTTGTCTTACCAGAGGTACCCGCCACTGAGCAGGTAGGGCTCAAGAAATGTAGTTATTTATTTCTCAGTACGAATTCATCTTCTTGATGACTAGGCCATGTTGAGTGGAAAAAAAGAATCAAATAAAATGGAATAAAAAAAAAGATCTGGGTTATATTTCAATATTAGTATTTTTCCCAGTGAGAATTTTGAAACGCTCGTGATAATTAACATTTGAGCTATAAACAAATGCCATACATTTTACATCACTCTGCCCCCCTGGGAACAACTGTGTTAAGAGCACACTTATCTTAACATAGTGTTTGTGAGACAGGGAACATAGATCTGTTTGCTTAAAAACTCTGACCTACTTCTGTAGCCCAGAAACTTGTAGCAATCAACACTAATTGTAATTGTTATTTTTGTAAAATGTAGTGTCAGGTTGGTGGATGGATGGGGACATGGAGATCTCTGGAGGGGATGAGGGAAGCCTGGTGTGAAATCAATGAATCCAGGACGTGACAAGCCTATAGGTCTTTACAACAATGGCTATCAGAATGATGTAAACAAAACAGAGCCAGCAGACTACAGGTGGTGGGGAATGGATATCGTTGAAGCACTCATCAGATTCCTCATCTCAAAGTCAGAGCGTCTTTGTGGAACTGTCTCCAAACCATCTGACATGGGGAAGGGACTTACATACAGCCACCAGAAGCTGGAAAACAAAGTTTTGGCCAGGCCAGCCACACTGTCTTCATGGCAGTCCGAGCAAGACCACAGTCTGCCCTAGCAAGGAAAGGTGCTGAAGTCGGAGTTACCCAGCTGAAAGGCGCATCGCAAAAATCAGGATAACACGCATTATCGCTAATGAATGTCTCTATCTGCAGTATTCAAATACGGTGCTCGCCCTGTGAAGACTAACCAGGCAGGTGCAGTGCCGGGCCCCCTGCCTCGAAAGGGTCCACCCAATGCTACTGGAGGTCCTCTCAGTTCGTCTTGTGGAGTCAAGAGACATGAGAGTAGAGCTACTGGCCAAAAAATACAACAGAAGAAAACAGCCAGAAAGCAAGAACTTAAAATAATGCAGTGGAATGCTGAGGGTGTCAGCAGTGTTAGATATGGCTATAGCAAAAAGGTGGAACTAGAGAACATACTTTTTGCAGAGCAGGTTAGTATATGCTGCATACAGGAGACACACCTAACCAAAGATGCTGCCTTTAAAATCAGAGGCTACCAGTGTTTTAGATCAGACCAACAGGACAGAAGAAAAGGAAGAGTACTCTCACTTGTTAAGGATAACATCAGCGCATGTCAGGTGGGAGTGTACATGGAAGGAGCCGAATATCAGATGATCCATCTAAAAAGTAGTAATACAGATTTCCACCTCCTTAACTATTACTGTCCTAATGACCGTCCACTTGCCTTAGACACAATCCCGCACAAAGAGAGACTGATGGTCTGTGGCGATTTTAACAGCCATTCCCAGAGCTGGGGCTATGACCACATAGACAAGAGAGGAGAGGAAGTTGAGAGCTGGCAGGATGATAATGGACTTCTCCTGATCAACCAGCCAATGGATCCCCCAACATTTTACTCAAGGGCTTGGCGTACAACCTCAACACCAGATCTGGCATTCCACTCTCCAGATCTGAAGTGGAACATTACACGTGAAGTTGGAAAACAACTTGGAGGTAGCAACCATCGACCAGTCTTCCTGACAATAGAAAATGAACTCCTTAACACCAGTAGCCCTCTCCCCAGATGGAACTATAAAAAAGCAAACTGGACAATGTACAGACATCGTACAGGTATCCTGGTGGGACAGCTGTCCATAGAAGGTAAGGATATTAACAGCATAGTGAAGGAATTCAATGCTTGTATCCTTCAAGCCGCTCGTGAAACCATTCCCAGAGGAGCTCGCAGGAACTATAAACCATACTGGTCTAGTGAGCTGGGAAAACTCCATGATGATGTGGAAGCAGCTCGAAAGCAAGCAGAAAATATACCATGCCAAGAACACCACAATAATTACCAACATTCTAAGGCCAAATTTCAGAGAGCCAAGCTGCAAGCCAGACGGGAAAGTTGGAGGGAGAAAACAGAGTCCCTAAACTTTGAAAAGGATGGAAGGAAACTGTGGAAACTAATCAAATAGTTAAATGATGAGAGTACTGGAAGAAGTACAAAGATTACACTAATAGAGGATGGGAAAACTCTTACAGGTAAGCAGGTAGCAGATCACTTTGCTCGCATGTTTGCACAGGACTGCAACATTGATATCCATCCAGAGAAAGAGCGTGCAGTGCGCATCGACCCACAGAAAGAAGAGGAACAAGTCAGAAAAGTGGAGGTCATGGATGCACCAATCACATGCAGCGAGTTAGACCTAGCAGTCAGTAAACTGAAACCAAGGAAATCACCAGGACCAGATGGAGTGTCCAATGAAATGATCAAGAACCTGGGAATGGCAGCAATGGGAAAGCTGTTGGATATTTTCAATATGTGCTGGAGCACAGGTAAGTTACCTCAAATCTGGAAGGAAGCAAGCATGGTACCACTGCTAAAACCAGGGAAAAACAGTGATACTGCCTCCAGCTACAGGCCAATCAGTCTCACTAGCTGCCTATGCAAAACGATGGAATGCATCATTGACCTGAGGCTAAAATGGTACCTAGAAATTGAAAACCTTCTCGTTCCACAACAAGCAGGATTTAGGCAGTACTACAGTACGAAAGATCAAGTGACCTATCTCTCTCAAGAGACTGAGGATGCATTCCAAGAGAAAAACCTTGTACTAGCAGCGTGGATAGACCTAAAGAAAGCCTTTGATAAAGTATGGAAAAAAGGTCTGCTGTGGAAACTAAGAAACTGCAATGTGAATGGAAGACTGTACAACTGGATAAAGTCCTATTTACACAATAGAAGAGCTAGAGTAGTAATGGATGGTCACAAAAGCCAGAAAGTATTTCTGCGACACGGTGTACCACAAGGAGGAGTCCTTTCGCCTACACTATTCCTTGTATTCATTAATGACCTGGTCAAGGAACTTCCCTATGGAATCAAAGCGGCACTGTATGCAGATGATCTGGTCATGTGGTGTACAGATGAATATGCGACAGTTGCTACACAGAGACTCCAAAGAGCATCAGACATCTTGACATCATGGACAAACAAATGGTGTGTAAGTATCAACACAGAAAATCCAAGTACCACTCTGTTCACTCTCTCATCTAAACAGAAAGCAGGTAAGATCTTTGTAAATGAAATATCCTTACAGATGGACAACCAACCCACTTACTTAGGAGTGACTCTTGACTCAAAACTGACTTGGAAGCAACACATCAACAGTGCAGAAGCAAAGGCCAGAAGAAAACTAGCCATATTAAGAAAATTAAGTGGAACCATATGGGGAGCTAGTGAAAGAATCCTCAAGAATGTATATCAGCAAAGTATTCTAGCACATTTAGAATATGGCTCAACATCTTGGTGTACAGCATCAAACACTATACTGCACAATCTAGACAAGGTTCAAAATCAGTCACTACGGATTATCACAGGTGCCATGAGGTCCACACCAATAGTAGAAATGCAGAAAATAGTTGGTGTTCAACCGCTAAAGGAACGTAGAGACACAAAGGTCATGACCATGGGAGAAAAATTCCTTAGCTCTGTAAGCCATCCCCTGAAGGAGAGATTCAATAACTTGGCATTAAGCCGGCTTAAAAGAAGCAGCTTCATTCATCAGGCAAAGCGTATGCGTAAGCTGATACCTGACCTTCCAACTGTAGTCACTCCATTATCATCTGTACCAGAGCATACATCATGGAAAGAAGCAGATTATACATAAATAAATATTCAGACTGAAGTGAAAGGTGTGCAGAATGGTGAGATGCAAAGCAGCCTTGTAAGGTCAACAGCCACACTTAGTGTGCTAGATGACAAATATCCATGTGACACCTGGATACTTGTGTATACAGACGGATCTGCACACAATGCCATAAAGAATGGAGGGGCAGGGGCACATATTGAATATCCAAACAACACCTCTGACAAGATTTCCATACCCACTGGAAAATACTGCAACAACTATGATGCAGAAGTTAGGGCAGTTATTGCTGCAGTTTAAAAACTATCAGACTCCAGAATTGATACATGTCCTGTAGTAATTCTCACAGATGCAAGATCAGTACTGGAAGCTCTTCAGTGCAACAAAATACCACACCTTAAGGATGCCTTGTCAAAAATTGATTTACAACACAGAGTCACTTTGCAATGGATTCCCTCCCACTGTGGGATACCAGGCAATGAGAAAGCTGACCATCTGGCCAAAGAGGGCACTGAAATGGAGCAACCAGACATACCAATCACCTATAATCAGAAGAAAAGCATGATAAAAACCTACAGGAAGCCACAAACACCACCACATGATGACTATCACATGCTAAACAGAAAGGAACAAGTCATCATTTTCCATCTCCGAACAGGACACAGTCGACTCTGAAGTCATATGTATACAAAGTTTAAGGTTGGTACTACTGATCTATGTACATGTGCCCAGGTGCCCCAAACTGTGGAACATATCCTCCAGAACTGCACCAACTATGAAACACTGAGAAATAATTACTGGTCCAGTGAAACCACTAAAGGAGATAAGCTCTACGGTTCCATACATGAATTAAAAAAAACAGTGAAATTTATCCAAGAGACAGGACTGCATGTATAGACAGACAATGCGAACGAAGAAGAAGAAGACATCACTCTGCAAGTGAATTGCCCTTTTGCCAATTTCTCTATTGTTTGCTAGTCTTTACTTCTAATGACCTTCTGGTAGCCCGTCGGTTTCAATTTAATTTCCCCCCATTTGTGGTGTTTCGTTTACTCTTTTGGGATCGATATCAACTCTGTCATATGTTAGTCTTGCATCTTTTTTTTGTGTTTCACTGGCTTTGACCCTTGCGATTTTCTTGGCCTCATATGATACTTTTCAAGGACAGGTCTGTCTGTGAAGACACGCATGAGTATAGTCTTAGTAAAAATGAAGAACTGATCTACGCATGCATCCGTACAAGCCCCACGTCTTACAGTCTCTGAGAGATCTGTGCCGAGAAAAGCAGACAAGTTTTGTTGGAGAGTTCGGAAATCACTTGCAGCAGAACCCTCACATTCTGTAACACATCAGGTTTAGTGATGAGGCCTAATTTCACCTCACATGTGGTACATTAACAGGTATAACGTTCGTTTCTGCGGCACCCAACATCCAGAAAATTCACGAATCTACTCTGCATGTCCAGAAAGTCTTGGTGTGGTGTGCGGTTTCCGCATAGGGCGTGGTTGGGCTTTTCATGTTTGATGATTACGTCACTGGAGAGACTTAGGCCATGATGCTAGATTTCTTCTTCCTGCCTGAAATGAGACGGAGATGACCTTCTCTTCAAACACAGCAGTTACAAAAGGATAGAGCCAGACATCACACCACCCCAGAGGTCTTGGAATTTCTTCACTCCAAGTTCCAGCATCGCATGGTATCCAAAGGTTTTCCACAACAATTCCAGTGTAGATTCTATTGTAGTCCGGATTTAAATTCATGCGATTACTCCCTCTGGGATTTTCTGAAGGACAAAGTGTTGAGCAGTGCTACTCGAAATCTGATTGAACGTAAGTAAGGGATCACGGACATTTGTGCACAGGTCACAAGAGGAATGCTCACCCATACTCTGCAGAATTTTGTATTAATCTCCAAATAATTCGAGAGTCCCTATGGATACACATCTAGCATATCATCCACAGAGCTACTCACATGTGAAATTCTATTCTAATTTTTGGTTTTTACTTTGACGCTGTTTTCATATAAATAAATTCGATTTCGCCAATCTCCCGTTAAATTGACAATGACAATAATTGGCTGAAACATCGCGTGTGTATGTATGTGTGTGTATATATATATATATATATATATATATATATATATATATATATATATATATGTTCTTTCTGAGACAGCTCGGCGGAGGACGTTTCTACAATTATTTAAAGGAATAGAAAATGTCTGAATTTTTGTCTTATATTAGCCAAGCAGAAGAAGTACAGAATAGGTCGAATTAAGAAATCGTAAACAATTAGTCGAGATGAACTATTGCGCCGACATGATCAAATGATTTCCTGTTAGGGAAAAAAAAAGTTGACTCTGTATCCTGTCGCTGGACAGAAAATAACTCAGTTGACCTCAGACCAACCGTTAGTCCCAGGCTGCGGAGACCAGTCTCTATTAGAAGAAACATCCTGGCTGGGGTGTGCAGTTATCTGTCCTGGCTGGGGTGTGCAGTTACCTGTCCTGGCTGGGGTGTGCAGTTATCTGTCCTGGCTGGGGTGTGCAGTTATCTGTCCTGGCTGGGGTGTGCAGTTACCTGTCCTGGCTGGGGTGTGCAGTTATCTGTCCTGGCTGGGGTGTGCAGTTATCTGTCCTGGCTGTTTTCTTTTGTTTTGTGGAGGAGATAATGTTTTGTTTCATTTAATGAGGAGATAATGTTTTGTTTCATTTAATGAGGAGATAATGTTTTGTTTCATTTAATGAGGAGATAATGTTTTGTTTCATTTAATGAGGAGATAATGTTTTGTTTCATTTAATGAGGAGATAATGTTTTGTTTCATTTAATGAGGAGATACTGTTTTGTTTCATGTAATGAGGAGATAATGTTTTGTTTCATTTAATGAGGAGATAATGTTTTGTTTCATTTAATGAGGAGATAATGTTTTGTTTCATTTAATGAGGAGATAATGTTTTGTTTCATTTAATGAGGGGATAATGTTTTGTTTCATTTAATGAGGAGATAATGTTTTGTTTCATTTAATGAGGAGATAATGTTTTGTTTTGTAGGAGAGGAGGAGATACCTGAGTTCTGTCATCTGGAAGAGATAACCCTGTTTATGTTAGACATGATACGAAATTATGGACAGTAGTCTTCTGTGTTATGTCACGAGATTCTGACTAAATTGGGAGCAGGTCTGTGTAAAAGCACAATAAAACATGTTGCCCCTGGGAGCGAACTTGTATAATCTGAGTTGTTGTACTTGTTATTGTTCATTATTTTTGTGGTGGAGCACAGTGGGAGAATATGGGTCTGCTCTGGCCTGATCACCCCCAAGTTGCCACCAGATTTCTATAGACTGTCAAAGTCTAACTTAGTTCAATCTAAAGATGGTGCAACTGATCAATTTCTTATACTGTTTTTGCTGCAAATTGATCGACTATAATGAATATGAGAATATATTATACATGTATTTTAGATATTTACCTATACCAAACTGTGTATGGATATACTGTTTAAATTCATGTTTCATCATCATCGCCTTTCACTCCTTTGTGAGCATATGCCATGTATAAAGCTCTCCAGTCTGTTTAATTTCATTCTTGCTATGTACAAAAACTATTGCTGAAGTCTGCCAAAGAATGAAAACTGTGTGATGATGAAGGATACATTGTAAGACAGGACTGCGTCACCAGTTCTTAAACTACTGAAAAAAAAGTTCGTTCGTTCGTCATTCTATTTTAGTATTCACAATTATAATAGAAAGATTCCCTCTTGCCGTGCTTCCACTTCAGACTTGCCTGTCTCTTGTTTCCTGTACTGGGCTTCAGATGGTCGAATTTTATGATACATATACAAATAAAAGTAGCCCTATCATGTCAAAAAGGCACATATGGGTTATGATGTTAGTGCCCATATTTTCATTGACCAGTTGGCAATGGAGGATGATGGGCTTAGCGTCACGCCTGGCCGATTCTTCTTCTCCAACTCTCAGAAGAACCAGGTAACTATTGCTACAACTGGGTAACTTATGTGATCTGGGCCGGACCTGTACCTCAACAGAAGGAAACTTAAATTTTTTTAAAGTGCATTTTCGCTTCTTTATGTATGAACAGGCGTCCAGAAAGATTCGTTTAGTTCTGGTAAAAATGACTGATCAGTTGTTACAGTAAAAATATGATTATTAACTGAAGTTGTGTCATCATGTCATCATTTTTATTAGTACACAAAGAATATAACGAATAATAATAATAACCTTTAAGTCCACACTAATACTTTAAAATAAATACCGCTGTGCTGTTGTTTGAAAAATCCAAGAAAACTGAATACACCAAACTCTTAGAATTAACACAGAGATAAACAGTATAGTTAACTGTCAAGAGTTTGGCAGGTGCAAGTTTATGCAATTGCTTAATAGAAATGACATTTTAAAACGGCAAAAGATTCAGTTTCTATCATTAAGTCACCTTGCATGACGGCTGTCACAGGAACAAAATGCCTAGAAACAAATCAAGAAAGTGAAAATTTAATTTAAAATAATGAGCAAAAGAAGATTTTCATATAATCGAAGAATCGAATATGCTACATTTAGGAAAAATAAATCCTGAAATATTTGTAACAAAAAACGAGGTCTGTATTAACATTAACTCTTCTTCAGCATTCCCCCTCCAAAGGGCGTTGGGTTGGCTGTATCTCTGTTGTGCAGCTTTCAGCCCGACACATCAGACTTTGGTTCATGGTATTTGTAGGACCGCCCGTGCCTTCTCACAGCAATCTCTGTTCATGTGATCAGAATAATCTCCGTTTCCAAAAGCATAATTAAGATGGTAGAATGCGGTCTCGGTCGACTGCGGTTTGCCAAATGTGGCGCTAGCTATAGACCGCTGATCTCTACCTCTTTCAGACTGAGTTCTGAGTCCTCAGTCAAACTAATTCTTTCGTACAGACTCGAAGGTGGGAAAGTTTATTAGGATGACAGAGTTATTGATGAAAATGTATAATATTTTTGTTCTTTTTCTTCTGTAAAAATCTCCTTCCACGACATATAAACTTCTGAGCAGTGATCATCTATCAGTATCGCTTTACCAGTTTTTTATCGATGCATCTTTCTGCGTGTTCATGTTTATGCACATTTCTGTTGCTTGTTTTGTTCTGTCCATATTTTAGACTGTCTTTAGTCTTTTCATGTCTCTGCTTAAACTTCTGTCTGCATCAGTCCTGCAATCTAATGTCTCCATAATAAAGTTCACATGTATTCCTACAAAATGAACATTCATTCAAATCTATTAATAAAATATCACTCACTGTTAGGTAACACTTTGTTATTCAACACCAAATGTACCTGGAAGACCATGCTTATGCAACTTCACATCTACAAACCAACAGTCGCTCTACTGTGGACGCCCACTTGAATCCAGGTGTGGGTTTTCTTTTTTTGTTTTTTTAAATTTTGCAATTAAAAGCGAAGGACAGGGCCTTTTTCATGATAGAAGATGGTTTTTAACTTCAAAGTTTTACAGTCTAATTTCTGAAAACAAATATTCGAATTCAGTTTTTTAAAAGAACAATTTACCGATAATGGAAGTTATGAACATGTGAGCAGAACATAAAATCTTTTTTATTTACTTAATTGTTTCCAGCCTTCACATGCATAAATGAGGGTGGATACTGCATTTGAATTGAATAATCTTAACTTGCTTTTTGCGCTTATAACTTTTGAATGTCATATGTTCTCGTGATTCTTGCTGCTTTTTGGAGTCACCATCCTGGTCTATGTAGCTGCTGAGATATGCTAAATGGCTTACTTCTTCAACAGCTGTTCCTCCTATGGATATTTGACCTTCGTGGTCAATGAGAAGTTTTTGTTTTATCTTTGTTAATTTCAAGTCCTATTTTACTAGCCATTATATATGTTTTTTTCTTGCACTGATTTCACATTGTCACTGATAAGAGTTATGCCATCTGCTAAATTAAGATCTTTCAGTTAGGTGCCATGTACCCAATCAATGCCCGTTTTACCTGTGCCGAATTTTTAAAAATATGAAGTCTACATCAATTCCAAAAAGCAAGGGAGATAATATACATCCTTGTTTTACGCCTCTATCAATCTGGAACCACTCAATCACTCCTTCTTCTGTTGACTGTATAAACATATCCATTGTAGAAGTCTTTAATGATGTTGACAGTATGAGACGATATTCCATATATTCTTAAAATTCTCCACAATGAATCTCTGTGTATGCTATCAAATGCAGTTTTAAAGGCATTTAAAGACATCTTCTTATCCTACATAGGTTTAATTTATTTGCAACTTCATTTTTCTCTTTTATTGCTTTAGAATATTCATTTTTCACCATAACTAAGCTCTGAGGCTAGTATTAAATTTATGAGAACAGTTTATTCATGGATATATAAGTAACCAGAATATAAAAGTAATAAGAAAGACTGCATATAATTCATGATTGTCATGACGAGTTTTAAGAGAGGCTGGAGTTAAAAAGCAAATTATAGCAAACATCAGAGGCAGACAAGTGAGATTTATAGGACATTTCCTGAGAAGATGAAAATTGGAACACACTGTGGCAAGTGGAAAAATTGAGGGAAGAAGAGACAGAGGAAGACAGAGAGAGAAGTTATTGGATAGGCTTTCAGTGTCACTAGGAAGAAAGTCACCTGCGGGTCTCATAATCAACGCAAAAGAAAAGAATTGTGAAGAGAAATGATCGCCTATGCCACACGGCATAGCATTTAGAATAGAATAGACGTCGACTGCTGTACTAATAAATATTTGATAAAGTACATGGAAGTGTTAACCTGACAACGTTTAGTTCTGTATATCTTGTAGTAAAGAGCTGATTCTAGCAAATATATTAATTATATTCCGTCTCACAATTCAAGCGTTACTCGAATACTGTTTTTTATAGTTCCAAACTGTCCCTGCCCCATTCCTTCATACCAGTTACTTCATGTTCCATGTCTGAGAGCATAGTGACTAGAGACAATATTCAGTACAGGCAGAGTTCATGGAACGAATGAATTAATGATGTTTATTTTCAAAAGGTTGATAAATTGATGCATTGGTGGTGGAGGAGAAATAAAGACAATAAAGTCTGCCAAAAATAAGGTACCTGGTCCTGATGGAGACCGGTATGGAGATCTAAAGGAAGCTGAAGATGAGGGGGTACGGAATATGACAAAGGAATACAGCCAGAGCTTGCTGACTGGTGAAATACCCCACAAGTGGTTGTATAGCTGCCTTGTACCTTTGCCAATACTGGTAAAGACAACACCAGATTAAATGGATATCGCCTCATAACTTTACAAAATGTATTTAGCAAAGTGCTTGAGAAGATAATAACCAAGAGAATATCCACATGTCTAGAGTTTAGCGATCTGCTACAGGATACATTAGGAAGTTATCGCCAGTGCAGAGATATAAGTATCAGTGCATCAATTCTGGCGTGTTATGTATATGAGGGATTTCAGAGAAAAGAAGAAACTGCGATTGTAGTTTTTGATCTGGAAGTTGCATATAACAAAGTGGTTTATGAGCGCTGTTGAATCTAATGATGGAGATTGGTGTTGACACATGGCTTGTCTATCGGATAGCCTCCAAAATATGAAACGATCAGTTGTCCTGAGATTAATAGGTCACGGAGGTACAGAGCTACCACAGAGGTCTCTATATATTCCACATAAAATGCGAAGCTACATTGGAATAGTCCAGGGCGGGCGCCGACATATGCGGATGATATACTGACTTAATAGCATGGAAGGTGTCGAGAGGACCTGGCCACAGGGGTCCAAGTTAGGTTTGATCAGATAACAGGCTGGTATGATGATAACAATGCTGTAAGATCCAGTGTTCCGGTCGTAAAAAGTTAGGGACAAGAAATTGAGAGAAAGCATTTTATACAGTATTTGGGGATCACATGTGAAAAATCTTTGTCCTTTGCCCACCATGTTGATGATGTAATACACAAAACCAGTTACCTGTTATTTGTCGACAATGTAGACTTTGTCGAAACTATTGCGCAATCACTTATTAAGAGAATGGCTACACTATGTGCATATTTTCAGTGACAATAAGTAACAGCAAAACAGAACGGGAACTGATAAAATAGATCGTTAACGCCTATAACTCAAACCTTGGCTATCTAGAGACCGATGTCTTGTTCTATTATCTTTTCTCAGCTTAAGCTGCACGGACTGGGTAGGAACCTACTCGTTCCCAATCCCTCCACCCAAGCAGGTGACACCAGCTGAACAACAACTGATAAAAAACACACCAAGGTATATATCCATCCACCAGTCTGTTAATATGCTTATTCTACTTCACTGTCTGCCAGTCATTTGTCTGTTTTATTGGTCCTGTCTACCTGCCCATTCAAATATGTGTCTGTCTGTAAGTCTGCTTTTATGAATGTCTGCCTATGCCTATTTTTTTAATATATCTGTTCCCTCACAATTTTGAGCAAAAAAACCTCCAGTTATTGACAATAGATAGGGGGAAAAAATCAAACTCAGAATGTTAAAGAATCTGTAATTCCCCCCACCCCCACCCCGCCAACCCCTTTTAAATATATTCTTCCTCATTCATTCATTCCTTTGCATGTCCCTTGCGGAACTTTGCCTCCGAAACAGCACTCCTGTAGGCCTCTCGGTTGTGAGCAAGATGGCCTGCTGCTGCTGCATCCATTTCCAGATCGTCAACGATGTCTTGCAGCCATCTTCGTTTCGGTCTTCCTCTTTTTCTTTTTCCCATTATGTATCCTTCCAATATATTCTTCCTCAGATGTTGAATATTCTGTATATTTGACTAAAGTATAATTTTTTGTTACAGTAAAATGTCCACTAAGCTGATCTCTCACAACTTTACTCTTTTTATCAGCGGTACAGGTAAGTTTATAAATAAAAGAAATCTCCCTACTATTTATTTAACTAGTAAACTAATGCAGGCAGTTAAAAAAACTATAGGAATAACTCACTACTTTTACTTTCTAGTAGTACTTTTTTTCCCTCGGAAAGCATTAGAATATAAAACAAAAGACGAGAAAGAGGAATTAACATTTGACACTCCTAATTGAAACGATAACGATTTCATCATTTCACGCCAACTAGCCATAACCAATCTTACCCTGGCACAAATTAACATAAATGATTGACGTATTTACTGCTGTATTTGTTCCTAAGTAACGTTTACAAATTCTGGATATCGTCACTGAACACACAGCCCAGAACGTGGGCATTTATAGATTAGTTATACTATGACACCTCTGAATTTCTGTGAGAAGTTTGGCTGTCTCTTTCTAAAAGTATAGGCGTTCACAAGTCCTTAAACTATATTTTTCTTTTTAATGTTGCCTGTATAGTTTCAGCTGGTTCCTTTCACCCTTACAAAATGTGTTGGTCAATGAATGAGTAAACAAAGAACTGCGTACTATGTATGATTATGTAATATTTTGTTCCTTTCCTCTTCACTCTTCAGGTCAGTCACCAAACTTGAAACCCTGTAAAGAGACAACCCCAAGTGTGACGTGGAAGTTAGACAATAAACCCAGTGGTTACTGGACACCGGACAAGACCTGGGTATCTTTGGTTTGCAGACGACCTGTAATTGCAACGGAATGGGCTATTTCTTGTCTTAAGAACACAAATACTTTGGTGTTTGGTGACTCTAACGGGATTCGCATAGCTGATGCTCTAGGACAGTTAATAAATGCAGTTAGAGTCAGTGGAGAACATTGGCCGTACCGATATATTAGTATGAACAAAAAGAATGGAATAAAACTTACATTTACTCCCTTAGAGTATCCACTTTATCTTGGAAAACAGTGGAGGAGGCCTTTACCTTATGGAGGCGTGACCAATCAGATTGACAGCATTCCATCTACAGGCACACACGTGATTGTAATCCACTTTATTTTACACATAGCACCATCTCATCTGAATATCGCTTTCTTTCGCCTAAAAGCCGTGCATGACGCTATCCAACGACTGATTAAAAGAAACCCAAACGTTTATGTAGGAATTCGTGGCCCTCATGTTTCATCTATCGAACTCGACTTCAACCACGCTGTCGGAGGTGATGTTCTTGGAATTTATTTATTAGAAATGATACGCAATGTTTTTGCTAATCTCTCAGACAGAGTTGTTTTCCTCGACGGATGGGAAATGACGGTAGCCATTGAAAACGAAAGTTATCACCCACCAGACGAAGTTCCTTTACAACTAATATCATTTAAATGTTCTTGACGGACAGATACGGGAATATGGACAGGTGAAAGCGAGCCTGCAAGTCATTCTATTAGCAAACAGATGAGACCGACAGTTGACATTACAGGTTAGCAAACAGATGAGACTGACAGTTGTTTACACCATAGTTTAACAAACAGATGAGGCTGACAGTTGACATCACAGGTTAGCAAACAGATGAGACTGACAGTTGACATCACAGGTTAGCAAACAGCTGAGACTGACAGTTGTTGACATCACAGGTTAGCAAACAGCTCAGGCTGACAGCTGTTGATATCACAGGTTAGCAAACAGATGAGAGTGACAGTTGTTAATATCACAGGTTATAAAACAACTGAGGCTGACAGTTCTTGACCACGAGTTAGCAAAGAGACGAAACTGACAGTTGTTGAAATCACAGGTTAGAAAACAGATTAGACTGACAGTTGACATCACAAGTTAGAAACAGCTGAGACTGACAGTTGACATAACAGGTTAGCAAACAGCTAAGACTGACAGTTGACATCACAGGTTAGCAAAAAGCTGAGACTGACAATTGACACCAAAGATTAGAAAACAGATGAGATCGATAGTGTTTGATATCACAGGTTAGCAAACAGCTGAGACTTACAGTTGACATGACAGGTTAGCAAAGAGATGAGGCTGACAGTTGTTGACCACCAGAAAGCAAACAGCTGAGACTGAGAGTTGTTGACATCACAGGTTAGCAACCAGATTAGACTGACATTTGACATCACAGGTTATGAAACAGATGAAGCTGACAATTTTTACATCACATGTTAGCAAACAGATTAGAGTGACAGTTGTTGACATCACAGGTTAGCAAACAGCTGATAATGACAGTTGACATCACAGGTTAGCAAACAGATGAGACTGAAAGTTGTTGACATCACAGGTTAGCAAACAGATGAGGCTGACAGTTGTTGACTTCACACGTTAGCAAACAGCTTAGACTGACAGTTGACATCACAGGTTAGAAAACAGATGAGACTGACAGCTGACATCACAGGTTAGCAAACAGCTGAGACTGACAGTTGTTGACATCACAGGTTAGCAAACAGCTGAGACTGACAGTTGACATCTCTGGCTGGCTTACAAAATTTCGAAAACGGAGAAAGTGTCTCGACCAGATTTTTTCTCATAAGAATAATACATGAAGAACGTATTGAAAAGCAATCCTGAACTTCATAGAATTTAAAAAGGCATTTGATTCATTCACAAAGATTCATGATGGAGAATTTTAAAACTGTATGGAATACCATCTAAAACTGTCAACATCAGTAAAGATTTCTACAATGATATGGAGTCAACACAGAAGAAGAAATGAGCGAATGGTTCCAGACTGAAACAGGCGTGAGACAAGGATTATATTATCTCCCTTACTTTTTAAAAATTAAGATAGACTTCATAATAAAAATAAACAACATCCCAGAAGACTGGCAACGTGGTGCAGCCCAGACAGAAAGACTTTTAACCAGATAGACTACGTATTAATCAACAAACGTTTCCGGAATGCATTACTGACAACAAAAACTATGCCAGGAGTTGACTACAATACTGACCACGAGCCATTCTGTGATAAAAATTAAAATAAAGCTAAAGAAAGCGTGCAGAAAAGCGAGAAACAACAAGCTGAATGCAAAACTTCTTTAAAGGAAAAAAAAACAAAAATAATGAAACTTCCCATTAATCAAGGAGGAAAAATATACGCAGAAGGAACATCTGCTGAAGAAGTTCACTAATATGCATATATGGCAGCTACATATACCAGGATAGTGACACCAGAAAAGAAGTTAGAATTAGAAGTTCAAAAACAGCATTGACCTTCAGGGATCTTGAGAAATATGGCACTCATAATGTATAAGCACAGAAACCAAGCTAAGTATTTCAAATATTCAAATGTAATATCCACCCTCATTTATGTACGTGAAAGCTGGAAAACAACTAAATAAATAGACAATAAATTAGACTCTTTTGAAAACAAATGCCTAAGGAAAATACTCTGCATAAAGTGGAGCGAATTCAAGAACATGGCAGAAATAATATAGATGAGCAAACAGCAACCAGTCTCATGGGTGATCAGAAAAAGGTGATGGACATATATTGGTCACGTGATGAGAAGAAATAATCAGAGAATCCCAGGGCAAGCTATAATGTGGATTAAAAAAAGGCTGAAGAAAAAGAGGTCGACCACCTTAAACTCTAAGTGGACATTGCTAAGAAAGGCCAAATTAGTAGGCATAAGATCTATTGATGAGGTTGAAAAGCTCGCCGAAAACATAAAAACTTAGCGAACTACCATGCAAGCTCTATGTAACGTTTAAAAGTATGGGAAGGGTATAATATGATGATGCCTATTAAATTATGAAGCCACTTTACTGCGTTATTGGGGCATTCGTTAATCAGGTGTTGTTGTGCCTTCATGCTCACGAAGATTCTGGTTTGTACATTATCTTGAAGTCGTGTTTTCTGAGTGTCACTGGAGTAGTTATTCATCGACTCCAGCCATCAACTTCACGTTCCTTGATTAGTTAATCACTGTATCCAGCCATTCTTCACTTACAGGCTCTTTGAAACCTAAAGTTAGCAACACACTGATACGGAAGTCAAGCTAGTCCTGCGTAACACTTGACATGAGAATTTGTTGATGGAATGGATGAAAATGCAGATGGTGATGACGATAATCTGAACGTCGGCAGGCTTTCCCTGCCACGTGTCGAGTCCACTTATACTTGCAAAACTTCAGGACATTTCTGGACAGAGACATCAAGGAGTAACTCGATCAGCTTTTTCCCCACTAGCCCCAGATACGAGATTTAAAACCACGTGACCTTCTGGAAGGATCTAGACTGTGTACTATGTGACTGTCTACAACACCATAAACTGGGAAATAATGAAAAAAGGAGGGGGGGGGGGAATTTGCAAATCATGTGATACACTTAATATCACTGTTATATCTGGACAAACAGGCAGCAGTAAGTTATAAACGCCGAAACAACAGGTTGGTTTGACATAAAACAAGGCATCCGTCAGGGGAGTATACTGTCGCCTTACTTATTTAACTTGTATACTGAAAATATAATGAGGAATGTTATAGAAGATGTAGACAAAGAGCATTGCGACGTCATTAAAATTGGAGGTTATGAAATACCAGATATTAGATATGCTGATGACACAGCACAAAAATGAATTGAAAATTTCATTATGTCAGTCCGAAAGAAGAGTGAAGAGCAAAACCTTTATTGTAAAGCAAAGAAAACTAAAGTGATGGCAACTGACAAAACAAATAAGGCAGCTGAAATATATATATCAACGAAGAAAAAAATCCTTACCATCGTAAGAAGTTTCTAACCTTCAAAACGGCGATTATTCTGTTGTGTCGCTACGGTATTTTTGGAGATCCGGATGCAGCCTATATTCACTATGCAGAGTTCTTTCACTGGGAGGTATAATATGGTCTTGACTTGCTATGGCTTGCCAAAACAGGAACTATTAACAGTAAGATAAGGGTCATTAAACATAACCTCAGTCAAGCTGAATACTGTGCTTCGCTCCCTCCAGTGTTGCTACATTTCGGTTACTTTTCGGCAGTTTTATACTTACGGTTTCAGGCTACAGTTTAGTGTTAGGGGTTTGTCTGATCTGGTAGCTTTAAATGCAAATTTTCTTTGCATTAAGATAAAGAAAACTAAATTTATGACCATATCTCTGCCCATGTATCTGAATGTACACATATCTCCCCATGTACCTGAATGTACATATCTCTGCCCATGTATCTGAATGTACATATATCTCCCCATGTATCTGAATGTACATATCTCTCCCCATGTATTTGAATGTACATATCTCTGCCCATGTATCTGAATGTACATATCTCTGTTCATCTCTGTCTATATATCTCCCTTGTAACTGATTGTAAAATCTTTCTGTAATGGAAATTAAAATTAGACATAAAATTAGAAGGAAAAAAATGATTGACGGTGTCGTCCATGTCCTAGAAGTCTCCTGTTCTTTGTCCTCATCTGGCTGTATCCTGTATTGTAAACGTAAGTTAAACACTTTTTAGGTTGCCATTTTATCACATTTTAATAATGGTAAGTAGAGTTAGTTATATACTATGATTCCAGGCGTCTACTAACGTCAAGAAGACTTCGACGACAACAGAATCCTTCCACATACTAGATTCACTTTTCTATACTACAAAACAAACCACTGCCGGCAACTAAGACACAGACTAGGTTCCTACACTACAAAACTACGTCCTATTCTAACAAAATTAAGACACAGACTAGGTTCCTACACTACAAAACTACGTCCTATTCTAACAAAATTAAGACACAGACTAGGTTCCTACACTACAAAACTACGTCCTATTCTAACAAAATTAAGACACAGACTAGGTTCCTACACTACAAAACTACGTCCTATTCTAACAAAATTAAGACACAGACTAGGTTCCTACACTACAAAACTACGTCCTATTCTAACAAAATTAAGACACAGACTAGGTTCCTACACTACAAAACTACGTCCTATTCTAACAAAATTAAGACACAGACTAGGTTCCTACACTACAAAACTACGTCCTATTCTAACAAAATTAAGACACAGACTAGGTTCCTACACTACAAAACTACGTCCTATTCTAACAAAATTAAGACACAGACTAGGTTCCTACACTACAAAACTACGTCCTATTCTAACAAAATTAAGACACAGACTAGGTTCCTACACTACAAAACTACGTCCTATTCTAACAAAATTAAGACACAGACTAGGTTCCTACACTACAAAACTACGTCCTATTCTAACAAAATTAAGACACAGACTAGGTTCCTACACTACAAAACTACGTCCTATTCTAACAAAATTAAGACACAGACTAGGTTCCTACACTACAAAACTACGTCCTATTCTAACAAAATTAAGACACAGACTAGGTTCCTACACTACAAAACTACGTCCTATTCTAACAAAATTAAGACACAGACTAGGTTCCTACACTACAAAACTACGTCCTATTCTAACAAAATTAAGACACAGACTAGGTTCCTACACTACAAAACTACGTCCTACTCTAACAAAACTAAGACTCAGACTCTAACGGACGCAAAACTAAGACCGATTGACTACCCCACCCAAAGTCTAACTTGCCAAACGAGCTTCATGGTAACCACGTGATCTACAAGTAACTGACTTAAGGAGTAGTGAAATGTAAACATGTAGTTAACACATTCTGTGGGACATAACTTTGGTTTACCCAACTTTTAGATTCGAAAATGACGTACCTAACTCTCTATGTTTAAAAATCACATATACTATTATATAATTATATAATTAGAAAATGTAAAGATGGAAATGGAAAGGATGAAGATCAACATATTAGGAATGAATGAAGTTAGATGGACAGGTGCAGGGAAGATAAACTCAGATAAATATACAATAATATGTTCAGGAAGTGAGAAACATGAACGAGGAGTAGGAATTATATTTGATGAACAAACGGCAAGGACAATTGTAGGATATTTGAACATCTCGGACCGAGTCCTGCTAGCCCAACTGAAAGGACAACCAATAAACATAAATATTATACAAGTGTACGCCCCAACATCTGAAAGCTCTGAAGAAGATGTACAGCTATTTTATAATGACATAGAGACAGCCCTAAAACACACAGTCACATGAAGTTACCATAGTCATGGGAGATTTTAATGCCAAAGTTGGTAAAGGAAGAACTTCAGACATCGTTGGTGACTATGGACTGGGGGAGAGGAATGACAGAGGTTATAAATTAATTGAATGGGCAAGAGTACACAGCATGGTTGTAGGAAACACCTGGTTTAAACAACATCCTCGAAGACTGGCAACGTGGTGCAGTCCAGACAAAAAGACTTTTAACCAGATAGACTACATATTAATCAACAAACAATTCCGCAATGCATTACTGACAACAAAAACCATGCCAGGAGCTGACTGCAATAGTGACCATGATCCACTCTGTGGAAAAGTTAGAATAAAACTAAAGAAAGCAGGCAGAAAAGTGAGAAACATCAAACTGAATACAGAACTTCTTAAAAATGACCAAGAACTGCGAGAACAATACAAAGTTATTATAACAAATAAATGCAATGCAATAGCAAAGATAAATAGTATAGATGAACAATGGGAAATGTTAAGAGATTCTATCCACCAAACTGTTAAGGAGATAATACCACAAAAAAAAAGAAGCCCCTAAAAATAAATGGACGACATCTTAGGACTGATGGACAAGAGGAGGAGTAAAAATAACGAGACAAAATATAACAAGACAAATAAAGAAATAAGACGCAAATGCAGAGAAGCAAAAGAAGTGTCGTTAATGAGCAGTGCAGACAGATAGAGGACTCTCAAAAAAAAAAGACAGTAAAAACATGCACAAAAGAATTAATGAACTCACAGGCAGGAAAACAAAATATACCACAGGATGCCTGAAATCGAAACAAGGTAAAATGTTAATGGGAAAAGAAGACATTGTGGACAGGTAGACAGAGTATATCGGTGAGCTATATGGAGGAGAAAGACCAGAATTAACACCAGATACTGAAAACTGTGAGGGACCACCAATACTTGAAGATGAAATCATAGATGCCATCAAACACATGAAGAAAGGAAAAGCGACTGGGCCTGATAATATAACAATAGAAGAAATAGAGGCACTAGAGGAGACAGGAATAAAAATAATAACCAAGTTACTGAATGACATTTACAACAGTGGTTATATTCCCAGTGACCTGATTAAATCCACGTTTATAGCACTACCAAAGAAACCAGGTGCAAAGGAATGTGACGACCACCGGACTATCAGCCTCTCATGTCACATAACGAAGCTACTTCTGAGAATAATTATGAGAAGAACAAGGAAAAAGATAAAAATGGAAATAGCAGATGAACAGTTTGGATTTGTTGAATGAAAGGGAACACACAATACCATTTATGCTTTACGAACACTAACAGAAAGAGCTTTAGAAGTACAGAAAGATATCTACTTATGCTTCATTGATTACACCAATGCATTTGACAAGGTGAAACATAATGAAATTATTAAAATGCTTGAAGACATCAATATAGACGGCAAAAACCTGAGGATTGTAAAACATCTATACTGGCAGCAAGAAGCAGCAGTTCGAGTTGAAAATAGAATTGGAAAATATCAACCTATAAAACAGGGGTGCGACAAGGATGTGTACTATCTCCAGACCTTTTTTCTCTGTATAGCGGGAATATTCTAAGAACAATCATCACAGAACCAGGCATAACAATTATAGGATACAATATTAACAACCTCCGGTATGCTGACGACACAGTACTGATAGCTGAGAACCAACAAGACCTGCAAAATCTCTTGGATAAAATCGCCAAAGAAAGTGAACAGAAAGGCCTTTCTTTGAACATCAAAAAGACAGAGACTATGGTTATATCTAAGAAACAGAATCCACCAGCATGCAGTATTAAATTAAACGGAACTATTCTAAAACAGGTGCAGAAATTCAAATACCTTGGACCAGTAACAACTTCAGATGGGAAATGAAGAACAGAAATTAGGAACAGAATAGTCCAAACAAAGACTGCATTTCAGAGAATGAGAAACATATTAACCAACACATCCTTATCAATGAATGTTAGAAAACGAGTCCTAAAATGCTATATTGAACCTATCTTGTTATATGGAAGTGAATCATGGACAATAGGCAAGTCTGCACAAAAATCATTGGAAGCAGCAGAAATGTGGTTTATTAGAAGAATGTTGCGAATCACCTGGACAGCAAAAATGACAAATGAAGAATGTATGAGAAGAGCTGGAGAGACAAAGAACCTTGTCAAAAAGATAAGAGAGAGACAGTGTACTTCCATAAGACATGCAATGAGAAGAGGGGGCATTGAAAATATTATAACAACAGGAAAAATAGAAGGAAGAAGATCAAGAGGAAGACCAAGAGAAATGATACTGGACAGTCTGACGGGATGGTGTGAGAGGAGATCACCAACTGAGCTGATGGCCTGCATGAAGGATCGGATACTCTGGAGAAGCATAATAGCCAACGCCAGTCGGCACGGCACATGATGATGATGATGATATACTATTATAAAGTGCCCACTCCACCTTCAGCTGTAACCATGCCATTATTAGTGACCTCTAACACGAACGCTCCTGGTGATGGCGGTGGCTTCCCACGGTTCACTGAAAATGCATACAGTGAAAAAAAAACTTTTAAAAAGTCAATGATGCAGTCGTTTCTTTACATTTTTATAATGAAAAGGTTTCCAAACCATTTTCACAATCATTACAAATACTGCTACAATTACTACAGCTAAAACTATTACTTTTGATTCTACAACAACAACAACAACAACACTACTACTACTACTACTACTACTACTACTACTACTACTACTACTACTACTACTACTACTACTACTACTACTACTACTACCTCTGCTTTAGCTTTTACTACATCTAAGTACTTCAAGAACAATAACAACAGCAGCAACATACACTGAAGCTATTGTAGAAGCTGGTATGTCGTGTTCTGTCAAAGAGTGCTTAAGCATCTGTGACAAAATCTTCATGGTTTGACAGTTTCAGTCAAAATTTTGAGAACTTGGAATTCTTTTCCTCTATGCTATTGCCGATGCCACAAGGATGCTCGATACTATCATCAAATACGGACTATTCACATTAGAGAGAACACTGGATGAATACTGATACTCAAATTGCTTCAAAATCAGTACATACGTAGTTTAAAGGACAAGCATTGAACAATTTTGAGATCAAGGTTGGAGTCAAGCAATGCTAAGTTCTTACTCCTGCTGCCATTTGAACTTATTTTCTTGTGTGGAATTTCCAAATAAATTTAACTTTGATGTATTCATTCAAAAGATATTGAGATCAATGTTTAATTTAACGTGACTTAGAGAAAACAAATGAAGCCCTAATCAAAGAGTATCTATTTGTTCTCGATTCAACTCACAGTGAGACTACTCTGCAGTCCCTGATTATAATTATGTCATGTCACGTCACTTAATGTCACGGAAAATAAGTGTAGAGAAGAATGCGATTTTAGGACCTCCCCTCCCCCCCCCCCCAAAAAAAAAAAACTACAACGACTGAGAAAGATTCGAACGGAAACCTGCTTGAATCAGTGTGCTTTCCTCACAACACAGCCACAAAAATACTAATTAATATGATACTGTTTTTTTGTATTTTAATTTTGTAATAAAATACTAATTTTTTGAAATTTTAATTTTTTAAAATACTAATTAATAACAATAAATAACGTGTGGTCTGTGATTACCAATTAGGCCACTACTGTAGCATTATCTGTTTTTACTAAATTCTATCTTCAGTGTCCCTGATACCTGTTCTGTATCATAAAGACAGACTGCGTTCTGTGCATTTTTTTGGGGGGTGGGGGTCCAAAACGTACGTCTATTCTGATTTCTACTCAAAGTACAATTAAAACGCATAGCTAAAATGAAATTTCATCTCAGCATTTCATTTCATAATCTGCGACTTTAAACTTACATTTTCAAACATAACAGATTTCATAATTTGTTTTCTTTAGAAAATATTCAATTTCTGTACTTTGATTATTGTACTTACCATGAAAATTCTTGAATTATTCAACAAGTTGCAGTTTGAGCAATGAGGAGCAGAAACACTTCTTCGTGGAGAAACACTGAATACGGAATTACTGAACTAGCGGTTATTTATAAGAGAACTCTTGCGAGTGTTTTAGTACTAAATAGTTTGTGGTGGCATCTTTGCTTCTTTTTATTTGATCTTATCTTATATCTTACATCCTTCCCGAGCCGTTAACGCCATATAGGGTTCGCAAGGTAGTTCGCTAATTTTTCCTGTTTTCAGCGAGCTTTTCAATCTAATCAAGGGATTTTATGCCTATTAATTTGGTCTGTCTTATCGATGTCCTCTTTAGAGTTTCACGCGGTCTGCCTCCTTTTCTTCGGCCTGTTGTATTCTACTTGATATCTTGTTTTGGGATTCTCTGATCGTTTCTTCTCATCACATAACCGCCATATGTCCATCTCCTTTTCCTGATCACCCATGAGACTGGTTGTTGTTCAGTCATCTGTCTTATTTATTCATTGTTCTTGAATTCGTTCCAATTGATGGAGAGTATT
>CM019716.1:70886161-70904005 GCA_009760885.1 Achatina immaculata | reverse complement strand
TGCAACATTTTCTATGTCCTAGACTAAACATTCCTATACAGAGGCAGTGTTCGATTGTTCAGTGCCTGACTGCACCTGTGAGCATTTCTCTGCTCTACTAATTGTCTCTACGAAACTGTGCTTAATTTTTTGTGTAATTATTTACAAAACTAAATTATATAAAAATGGACACAACCAGTGCAGTAAAGCTGTCATAACAAAATGTAAGAGTTGTTAAAACAACAACAGAAGGAAAGCATTAGTAATTAACGAGCACACAGTTGTAATATTTCGGTTTACATCTTAATCATGCGAAAACATAAAGGACAAAGGGATAGAAAAGGATGAGAATAAATTAAATAATGTACAGGAAGTAAGCAGAGGTCAGTACTAGTAATTGTGACATTGTTTAGGATCTACAAATGGATGCATCAGCGACAGCCATCTTGCTCACAACCGATAGGCCTACAGGAGTGCTGTTTGGGAGGCAAAGTTCCGCAAGGGACAAGCAAATAAATGAACGAATGAACAAGAAGTAAGAATAGAAAATAAAATCGAAAAACACGAAACTTTGTTTCCACAATTATTTACTACCAGCCAGTCAGATCATCATCATCATCATCATCATCATCATTAGTGGTCATGCCGACTGGTGTTTGCTATTATGCTTTTCCAGAGTACACGATCCTTTATGCAGGCCATTACCTCAGTTGGAGATCTCTCACACCGTCTCGTCAAACTGCCCAGTATCATTTCTACTGGTCTTCCCTTGGCTCTTCTTCCCTCTTTTTTCCTGTTATTATAATATTTTCTATGCCCCCTCTTCTCATTGCATGTCCTATGAAAGTACATTATCTGCCTCTTATTTTTTGACAAGATTTTGTGTATCTCCAGCTCCTCTCATACAATCTTCATTACTTATTTCTGCTGTCCAGGGAATTCGCAACATTCTTCTAATAAACTACATTTCTGTTACTTCTAATGATTTTTGTGTAGACCTGCCTATTGTCCATGATTCACTTCCATATAAAATGATAAGTCCAATATAGCATTTTAAGGCTTATTTTCTAACATTCATTGATAAGGATGTGTTGGCTAATATGTTTCTCATTCCTGGGCCTATTCTGTTCATAATTTCTGTTCCGCATTTCCCATCTGAAGTTATTACTGGTCCAAGGTATTTGAATTTCTGCACCTGTTTTAGAATAGTTCCAATTAATTTTATACTGCATTTTGGTGGATTCTGTTTCTTAGATATAACCATAGTCTCTGTCTTTTTGTATGCTCAAAGTAAGGCCTTTCTGTTCACTTTCTTTGGCTACTTTATTCAAGAGATTTTGCAGATCTTGTTGGTTCTTAGCTATCAGTACTATGTCTGGTACCTGGTTCTGTAATGATTGTTCTTATAATATTCTCGCTGCACAGAGAAAAAAAGATCTGGAGGTAATACACATCCTTGTCGCACTCCTTGTTTTATAGGTTGATATTTTCTAGTTCTATTTTCAACCTGAATCGCTGCCTCCTGCTGCCAGTATAGATGTTTTACAATCTTCAGGTCTCTGTCATCTATGCTTATGTCTTCAAGCATTTTAATAATCTCGTCATGTTTCACATTGTCGAATGCCTTGGTGTGATCAATGAAGCATAAGTAGGGATCTTTATGTACTTCTGAAGCTCTTTCTGTTAGTGTTCGTAAAGCATAAATGTTATTGTGTGTTCCCTTTCCTTCACCAAATCCGAACTGTTCATCAGCTATTTCCATTTTTAAAAAAATATTTTTCTTTGTTCTTCTCATAATTCTCAGAAGTAGCTTTGTTATCTGTGATAAGAGGTTGATAGTCATGTGGTCATCACAGTCCTTTGCACCTGGTTTCTTGGTAATGCTATAAACATGGATTTAACCAAGTCACTGGGTATATAACCGCTGTTGTAAATGTCATTCAGTAACTTGGTTATTATTTTTGTTCCTATCTCTTCTAGCGCCTCTATTTCTTCTATTGTTATATTATCAGACCCAGTTGTTTTTTCTTTCTTCGTGTGTTTGATGGAATCTATGATTTTATCTTCAAGTATTGATGATTCATCGCAGTTTTTAATATCTGGTATTAATTCTGGTCTATCTCCTCATATAGCTCACCGATGTGCTCCTACTACTCCACCCTGCTCTCTGAGACTACCGCCAGCTGGTCCACGTCTGCCTATTTGGATAAACCCTTATTCACAGGGATCCTCCATATCTGGAGGACTTTCACCATCTGCCACCTGTGACGCGCTGGGTTGGGGATGATAACCCCAGCTTTACCTTAGAGACTGGCATCACACCTCGCAAATCTTCATTTAAATATTCACAATACTTCACCACATGCATTCCCAGGTGCAGTTTCTTGCAAGCCACAGCAGAATGCCCCATTTTCTTCTAATATATTTTCCATTCTTATTTGTATGCTATAGATGTGAATTTGTATTTTACCTTTTTTTCTCCCATCATTACGTCTTTAGTTTTATCTTCTTTTTACATGAGAAAAGTTGAATCGAAATGATACAACTCTTTGCTCGTTAATTAACAAACCTGTTTCTACTTTTGTTTTAAATAGTATTACATTTACACAACTACATTATGAATTTTTAACTTTAAAAGACTATAAAAAAGAGGAAATAAATATTCTGAAATTATATTTGAAAAATATGTCGGCTCATTCACAAATTTTTATTTCTCTTGATTTCAAATGAACAAAACCGACAATAGTTTCTTTTACGTCAACAGCGACACATACATCATTTTCAGTTGCTAATAATTTAAGTTTTGTACGGTTTTTGAAGTGAAATACTCATTCATATATATTTCTTAATTAATTTCAGTTTGATAACAGAATGACCTGCAGGTTCGCTTTCACCTGTCCATATTCCCGTATCTGTCCGTCAAGAACATTTAAATGATAGCAGCGTCTTTATTAGTTGTAAAGGAACTTCGTCTGGTGGGTGATAATTTTCGTTTTCAATGGCTACCGTCATTTCCCATCCGTCGAGGAAAACAACTCTGTCTGCGAGATCAGCAAAAACATTGCGTATCATTTCTAATAAATACATTCCCAGAACATCACCTCCGACAGCGTGGTTGAAGTCGAGTTCGATAGATGAAACATGAGGGCCACGAATTCCTACATAAACGTTTGGGTTTCTTTTAATCAGTCGTTGGATAGCGTCATGCACAGCTTTTAGGCGAAAGAAAGCGATATTCAGATGAGATGGTGCGATGTGTAAAAAATAGTGGATTACAATCACATGTGTACCTGTAGATGGAATGCTGTCAATCTGATTGGTCACGCTTCCATAAGGTAAAGGCCTCCTCCACTGTTGTCCAAGATAAAGTGGATACTCTAAGGGAGTAAATGTAAGTTTTATTCCATTGTTTTTGTTCATACTAATATATTGGTACGGCCAATGTTCTCCACTGACTCTAACTGCATTTATTAACTGTCCTAGAGCATCAGCTATGCGAATCCCGTTAGAGTCACCAAACACCCAAATATTTGTGTTCTTAAGACAAGAAATAGCCCATTCCGTTGTAATTTCAGGTCCTCTGCAAACCAAAGATACCCAGGTCTTGTCCGGTGTCCAGTAACCACTGGGTTTATTGTCTAACTTCCACGTCACACTTGGGGTTGTCTCTTTACAGGGTTTCAAGTTTGGTGACTGACCTGAAGAGTGAAAGGGAAAGGAACAAAATATTACATAATCATACATAGTACCGCGGTTCTTTGTTTACTCATTCATTGACCAACACATTTTGTAAGGGTGAAAGGAACCAGCTGAAACTATACAGGCAACATTAAAAAGAAAAATATAGTTTAAGGACTTGTTTTATGTGAACGCCTATACTTTTAGAAAGAGACAGCCAAACTTCTCACAGAAATTCAGAGGTGTCATAGTATAACTAATCTATAAATGCCCACGTTCTGGGCTGCGTGTTCAGTGACGATATCCAGAATTTGTAAACGTTACTTAGGAACCAAAACAGCAGTAAATATGTCAATCATTTATGTTAATTTGTGCCAGGGTAAGATTGGTTATGGCTAGTTGGCGTGAAATGATCAAATCGTTATCATTTCAATTAGGACTGTCAAATGTTCATTCCTCTTTCTCGTCTTTTGTTTTATATTCTAATGCTTTCTGACAGAAAAAAGGTACCACTAGAAATTAAAGGTGATTAGTTATTTGTATAGTTTTTATTTAAATACCTGCATTAGTTTATTAGTTAAATAAATAGTAGTGAGATTTCTTTTATTTATAAACTTACCTGTACCGCTGATAAAAAGAGTAAAGTTGTGAGAGATCAGCTTAGTGGACATCTTACTGTGAACAAAAATTATACTTTAGTCAAATAAACAGAATATTCAACATCTGAGGAAGAATATATTAAAAAGGAGTAAGTGGAGGGGATTACAGAATCTTTAACATTCTGACGTTGTGTTTTTTTCTATCTATTGTCAATAACTGGATGTTTTTCTGCTCAAAATTGTGAATAAACAGATATAGTCAGAAAAATAGGCATAGGCAGACATTCATAAAAGCAGACTTACAGGTAGACACAGAGGTAGACAGATAGACAGGACCAATAAAACCAGACAAGCTGACTGATAGACAGTGAGGTAGAATAAGCATATTAACAGACTGGTGGATGGATGTATACCTTGGTGTGTTTTTTATCAGTTGTTGTTCAGCTGGTGTCACCTGCTGGGGTGGAGGGATTGGGAACGAGTAGGTTCCTACCCAATCCGTGCAGCTTAAGCTGAGAAAAGATAATAGAACAAGACATCGGTCTCTAGATAGCCAAGGTTTGAGTTATATGCATTAACGATCGATTTTATCAGTTCCTGTTCTGTCTTGCTGTTACTTATTTTCAGTGAAAATATGCACATAGTGTAGCCATTCTCTTAATAAGTGATTGCACAGTAGTTTCGATAAAGACTACATTGTCGACAAATAACAGGTAACTGATTTTTGGCATTACATCATCAACATGGTGGATAAAGGACAAAGATTTTTCAAATGTGATTCGTAAAAGTTAGGGTCAAGATATTGCGTTCTCTCAATATCTTGTCCCTAACTTTTACGACCAGAACACTGGACCTTACAGTTCTGTTTTTAGCGAACAGTAAAAGAATATTGGCTTTCACTGGCTTTATAACAGCATTGTTATCATCATACCAGCCTGTTATCTGATCAAATCTAACTTGGACCCCTGTGGCCAGGTCCTCTCGACACCTCCCATGCTCCTAAGTCAGTATATCACCCGCATATGTCGGCGCCCGCCCTGGACTATTCCAGTGTAGCTTCGCATTTTATGCAGAATATATAGAGACCTCTGTGGTTGCTCTGTACCTCCGTGATCTATTATCTCAGACAACTGATCGTTTCAGTATCTTGGAGGCTATCAGTCAGACAAGCCATGTGTCAACACCAACCTCCATCATTAGCGTCAACAGCGCTCATAAACCACTCTGTTATATGCAACTTCGAGATCAAAAACTACACGCACGGTTTCTTCTTTTCTCTGAAATCCCTATTATACATTACACGCCAGAATTGATGCACTGATAGTTGTATCTCTGCAGGGCGATAATTTCCTAATGTATCCTGTAGCAGATCGCTAAACTCTAGACATGTGGATATTCTCCTGGATATTATCTTTTCAAGAACTTTGCAAAATACATTTTGTAAAGTTATGAGGCGATATCCATTTAATCTGGTGTTGTCTTTACCAGTTTTGGGCAAAGGTACAAGGCAACTATACAACCACTTGTGGGGTATTTCACCAGTCAGCAGGCTCTGGTTGTATTCCTTTGTCATGTTCCGTACCCCCTCATCTTCAGCTTCCTTTAGATCTCCATACCGGTCTCCATCAGGACCAGGTACCCTATTTATGGCAGACTTTGTTGTCTGTCGGACCTCCTCCACCTCTGTTGGACCAATTTATCACCCTTTGAAAATAAAGATCATTAATTCATTCGTTCCATGAACTCTGCCTGTACTGAATATTGTCTCTAGTCACTATGCTCTCAGACATGGAACATGAAGTAAATGACATGAAGGAATGGGGCAGGGACAGTTTGGAACTACAAAAAAAAGTATTCGAGTAATGCTTGTAATTGTGAAGTGGAATATAATTAATATATTTGCTAGAATCAGCTCGTTACTATAAGATATAGAGAACTAAACGTCGTCAAGTTAACACTTCCATGTACTTTATGAAATATTTATTAGTATAGCAATCCACGACATCACAAGCATGAATTATATGCAGTTTTTCTTATTAATTTTATATTCTGGTTACTTATATATCCATGAATAAACTGTTCTCATAAAATTAATACTAACCTCAGAGCTTAGTTATGATGAAAAATGAATATTCTAAAGAAATAAAAGAGAAAAATGAAGCTGCAAATAAATTAAACCTATGTAGGATAAAAATGGGTACATGGCACCCAAGTGGAAGATCTTGATTTAGCAGATGACATAACTCTTATCAGCGACAATGTGAGATCAATGCAAGAAAAAAAACGGATATAATAGCTAGTAAAATAGGACTTGAAATTAACAAGGATAAAACAAAAATAGTGAAACTTCTCATTAACCACGAAGGACAAATATCCATAGAAGGAATAGCTGTTGAAGAAGTAAGCCATTTTGTATATCTCAGCAAACTACATAAACCAGGATGGTGACACCAAAAAGGAAGTTAGAATTCGAATTGCAAAAGCAGCATTGACCTTCAAGAATCTCGAGAACATGTGACATTCAAGAGTTATAAGCGCAAAAAGCAAGTTAAGATTATTCAATTCAAATGTAATATCCACCCTCATTTATGCATGTGAAGGCTGGAAACAATTAAGTAAATAAACAAGATTTCATGTTCTGCTCACATGTTCATAACTTCCATTATCGGTAAATTGTTCTTTTTTAAAAACTGAATTCGAATTTTTTTTCAGAAATTAGACTGTAAAACTTCGAAGTTAAAAAAACCATCTTCTATCATGAAAAAGGATCTGTCCTTCGCTTTTAATTGCAAAATTTAAAAAGAAAAAAAAACACACCTGGGTTCAAGTGGGCGTCCACAGTAGAGCGACTGTTGGTTTGTAGATGTGAAGTTGCATAAGCATGGTCTTCCAGGTACATTTGGTGTTGAATAACAAGGTGTTACCTAACAGTGAGTGATATTTTATTAATAGATTTGAATGAATGTTCATTTTGTAGGAATACATGTGAACTTTATTATGGAGACATTAGATTGTGGGGCTGATGCAGACAGAAGTTTAAATAGAGACATGAAAAGACTAAACACAGTCTAAAATATTTTTTAATAGAAGAAAAAGGACGCATAAATTATAAATTTTCATCAATAACTATGTCATCCTAATAAACTTTCCCACCTTCGAGTCTGAACAAAAGCATTAGTTTGACTGAGGACTTAGAACTCAGCCTGAAAGAGGTAGAGATCAGCTGCCTACAGCTAGCGCCACATTTGGCAAACCACAGTCGACCGAGACCGTATTCTACCATCTTAATGATGCTTTTGGAAACAGAGATTATTCTGATCACGTGAGCAGAGATCGCAGCGGGAAGGCATACGCGGTCCTACAAATACGAGGAACCAAAGTCTGATGTGTCGGGCCGAAACTGCATGACAGCTACACAGCCATCCCAACGCACTTTTGAGGGGGAATGCTGAAGAAGAGTTAATGTTAATACAGACCTCGTTTTTTGTTACAAATATTTCAGGATTTATTTTTCCTAAATGTAACATATTCGATTCTTCGATTATATGAAAATCTTCTTTTGCTCATTATTTTAAACTAAGTTTTCACTTTCTTGATTTGTTTCTAGGCATTTTGTTCATGTGACAACCGTCATGCAAGGTGACTTAATGATAGAAACTGAATCTTTTGCCGTTTTAAAATGTCATTTCTATTAAGCAATTGCATAAAACTGCACCTGCCAAACTCTTGTCAGTTAACTGTACTGTTTATCTCTGTGTTAATTCTAAGAATGTGGTGCATTCAGTTTTCTTGGATTTTCAAATAACAGCACAGCGGTATTTATTTTAAAGTATTTGTGTGGACTTAAAGGTTATTATTATTATTCGTTATATTCTTTGTGTACTAATAAAAATGATGACATGATGACACAACTTTAGTTAAGAATCATATTTTAACTGTAACAACTGATCAGTCATGTTTACCAGAACTAAACGAATCTTCCTGGACGCCTGTTCATACATAAGAAAGGGAAATGCACTTTTAAAAAAATTAAGTTTCTTTCTATTGAGCTACAGGTCCGGCCCAGATCACAAAAGTTACCCAGCTGTAGCAATAGTTTCCTGGTTCTTCTGGGAGCTGGAGAAGAAGAATCGGCCAGGCGTGACGCTAAGCCCATCATCCTCCAGTGCCAACTGGTCAATGAAAATATGGGCACTAACATTATAACCCATATGTGCCTTTTTTGACATGATAGGGCTATTTTATTTTTATATGTATCATAAAAATCGACCATCTGAAGATCAGTACAGGAAACAAGAGACAGGCAAGTCTGAACTGGAAGCATGACAAGAGGGAATCTTTCTGTTATAATTTTGTATACTAAAATAGAATGACGGACAAACGAAGTTTGTTTTCAGAGGATTAAGAACTGATAACGCAGTCCTGTCTTACAATGTATCCTTCATCATTACACAGTTTTCATTCTTTCGCACTCTCAGCAATATTTTTTGTACATAGCAAGCATAAAATTAATCAGACTGGAGAGCTTTATACATGGCCTATGCTCACAAGGGAGTGAAAGGCGATGATAATGAAGCAAGAATTTAAACAGCATATCCGTACACAACAGTTTGATATAGGTAAATATATAACATAAATTTATAATATATTCTCATATTCATTATAGTCGATCAATTTGCAGCAAAGCAGTATAAGAAATTTTTCAGTTGCACCATCTTTAGATTGAACTAAGTTAGACTTTAACAGTCTATAGAAATGTGGTGGCAACTTGGGGGTGATCAGGACAGAGCAGACCCATATTCTCCCACTGCGCTCCACCACAAAAATAATGAACAATAACAAGTACAACAACTGAGATTATACAAGTTCGCTGCCAGGGGCAACATGTTTTATTGTGCTTTTACACAGACCTGCTCCCTATTTAGCCAGAATCTCATGATGTAACATAGAAGACTACTGTCCATAATTCCGTATCATGTCTAACATAAACAGGGTTATCTCTTCCAGATAACAGAATTCAGGTATCTCCTCCTCTCATACAAAGCAATACATTATCTCCTCATTAAATGAAACAAAACATTATCTGCTCATTAAATGAAACAAAACATTATCCCCTCATTAAATGAAACAAAACATTATCTCCTCATTAAATGAAACAAAACATTATCTCCTCATTAAATGAAACAAAACATTATCCCCTCATTAAATGAAACAAAACATTATCCCCTCATTAAATGAAACAAAACATTATCTCCTCATTAAATGAAACAAAACATTATCCCCTCATTAAATGAAACAAAACATTATCCCCTCATTAAATGAAACAAAACATTATCCCCTCATTAAATGAAACAAAACATTATCTCCTCATTAAATGAAACAAAACATTATCTCCTCCACAAAACAAAAGAAAACAGCCAGGACAGATAACTGCACACCCCAACCAGGGTGTTTCTTCTAATGGAGACTGGTCTCCGCAGGCTTTAGCCTGGGACTAACGGTTGGTCTGAGGTCAACTGAGTTATTTTCTGTCCAGCGACAGGATACAGAATCAACTTTTTTTTTCCCTAACAGGAAATCATTTGATCATGTCGGCGCAATAGTTCATCTCGACTAATCGTTTACGAGTTTTTAATTCGACCTATTCTGTACTTCTTCTGCTTGGCTAATATAAGACAGAAATTCAGACATTTCCTACACGCATTCCCGCTTCAGAGACCCACCGAGAATACAGGCTCAAGCCCTGCGATACTTTGAACTTCTTGTGGTCCTGTCGGGGATCTCGTGTGGTCCTATCGAGGACCACAGGAGTAAATTCAGTAGGATCACGAGTAGAAGAAGCGAACGAGAAGAAGAAGAAGAAATTTCCTATTCTTTTAAATAATTTAAGACACATCCTCCACAGAACTGTCTCAGAAAGAACAAGATCATGATTATATTTTTGCAGAAACAAGTAGTTAGAGGACTCAGTGTGATGTTCCTGCTGAAGATATGCTCTAGGATACAAGTTTTACACACTGAAGATATTTTAGTAACACACAGACGGAAAACAAAATGTAAAAATATAAGAGTAATTGTTTATGTTGATTGCGCAAACCAAGAATTATTTGAAAGCCGTCTAAAATATTCAGATAACTTTTGTTCTAATTATATTTCTTGATTAACTTTTTTTCATTTTTTGTTATTTCATTAACATAGTTTTATGTGATCCTATACTTTGTCTCCTCTCTCTCTCTCTCTCTCTCTCTCTGATTCTTCTACTAAGTTATTTTCACTGCGACAAACGTTTTTGTACGTCTTAACTCTCTTTTGTTCTTCTAATACACCAGTACTTTATCTCCTACCTCTAATTCTTCGTCCTGTGTATGTTTGTTTGATTAAGAGTCACGCCGAAACGTCACGACTTTGTATTCGTTAAATAATAAAGCTGTTCCTACTTTTTTCCTAGTTTATAGATTAAGAGTAATGTAAGGACCGGAAAATAATCTGGCCCTACGTCAGACATGAATTATGAAGGCCCTACTATTCGGTCCTGTTGCTCCACTTATATATATATATATATATATATATATATATATATATATATATATATATATATACATACACACACAAAGGGTGTTTCAGTCAATTATTGTCATTTTCAATTTAACGGGACTTTGGCGAAATCGAATTTGTTTATATGAAAACAGTGTCAAAGTAAAAACCAAAGAATAGAATAGAATTTCACACGTGAGAAGAATAAGATATAATAGAGAATAATATGGTGGTCAATCATATCTTCTGTGGAAGATATGCTAGATGTGAATCCATAGGGACTCTCGAACCACTTGGAGATTAATACAAAATTCCTTTTGTGACCTGTGCACAAATGTCCGTGATCCCCTACTTCAGTTCAATCAGATTTTAAGGAGCACTGCTCAACACTTTGTCCTTCAGATAACCCCAGAGGAAGTAATTGCGCGGATTGAAATCCGGACTACACTGTGGCCAATAGAATCTGCACTGGAATTGTTGTGGAAAACATTTGGACACTATGCGATGCTGAAACTTGGAGTGAAGAAATTCCAAGACCTCTATAGCTCGATCCTGTTGGAACTGCTGTGTTTGAAGAGAAGGTCATCTCCGTCTGATTGCAGGCAGGAAGAAGAAATCTAGCATCATGGCCTAAGTCTCTCCAGTGACGTAATCATCAAACATGAAAAGCCCAACCACGCCCTATGCGGAAACCGCACACCACACCAAGACTTTCTGGACATGCAGATTAGATTCGTGAATTTTCTGGATGTTGGGTGCCGCAGAAACGAACGTTATACCTGTTAATGTACCACATGTGAGGTGAAATTAGGCCTCATCACTAAACCTGATGTGTTACAGAATGTGAGGGTTCTGCTGCAAGTGATTTCTGAACTCTCCCGCAAATCGTGTCTGCCTGTTTTTTGCACACAGTTGTCAGAGACTGAAAGACATGGAGCTTGTGCGGATGCATGCGTAGATTAGTTCTTCATTTTCACTAAGACTATAATCATGCGTGTCTTCACAGACAGACCTGCCCTTTGGAAAGTGTCATAAGAGGTCAAGAAAATCGCAAGGATGAGAGCCAGTGAAACACAGGAACAAAAAAGACGCAAGACTAACATATCAGAGAGTTTAAATCGATCCCAGAAGAGTCAACGAAACATCACAATAGAGCGAAATTAGACTGAATTTGACAGGCTACCAGAAGGTCATTAGAAATGCTAGACCAGCAAACAATAGAGAAATTGCAAAAAGGCCAATTCACTTGCAGAGTGATGTAAAATGTATGGCATTTGTTTATATCTCAAATGTTAATTATCACGAGCGTTTCAAACTTCTCACTGGGAAAAATGGATGAGCTGTGGTCACAGTGAACATTAAAATGCAAATACAAGTTAGCAGGAACATGATGCTCAAATGGGAACATTAAACTGCCCCTTCTGCTTTTCCCACCAGAACCATTAAAATCAATGAATGTCGGGATAGTTCATAGTTGACACGTACGCAAAATTTGAAAATGAACGGTTGCTCTATATTCGACTGAATCAGAAAAAAGTAAGAGTGGAAGATTACATCCACCTTAGAGATGCTACTGCCAAGAAAAAAAATGCAACAAACATTAACTGCAGAAAATAGTTGTACCGCGTTCAGCTGTCATTCTTAGCCCAAGAAACATGTATGAATCTACTCAAGATGCAGCTTTACTGCTCGCTTTTGGAGTGAGCAAAGCCTCTTTGTATTTGACACTGACCAACCATCCAAGATTGTTGAGCAATAGTCTAAATATGTTTGTATATGTGATGTATAATATGTCTTATTTGTGTCTTGATCTATGAAGCGCTTAATTTTGGCTAACTGGTATACTTTTTATGTGATGAGTTTTGTTAGTCCTTGAACATGAGATTTCCGGGTCTGATGTTGGTCAATAATAAGACCTAGTGTTTTATGCTCGGTTACGTTTTCTATCTGTGATGTTTCCATGCTGAGCAGAAGTGTTGTTTTTGTTGCGTTTTGTAGTTTATGTCTTGTTGTTATGAGCGTTGATTTTGTTTTATCGGTATTTATAATCATGCCACTGTTTTTGCTCCATCTAATTAAATTGTATAACTCGACCTGAAGAGTTGATTAAAGATTAATACAATGGTAGTCACTGGTGTAGACTGTGCAATCATCGGCAAAAAGGTCACAAGAAGAGTGTTTAAGATGAAGTGGAAGATCATTGATATAGATAGCAAAGAGCAACGGGCCTAGAATAGAACCTTGCGGAACACCAGTGTCAACTTTAGCAGAATTTGATAGAGAATTGTTGAAGAATACTACCTGTTGTCTGTCTGAAAGAAATGATGCAATTAATGGTATTAGGTCAGAGTGCAATTTATGTCATTATTTTTCTTACAATAATATGGTAGTCAATAATATCAAATGCCTTTTTAAAGTCGACAAAGATGGCACCACATAGTCTGTCGTCATTTATGTTTACTAATCAGTTTTATGTCATTTTGGTAAGGGTTGTGTGGCAGGAATGATTGGGTCTAAAGCCTGACTGACTGTCAATGAGTAAATTATTCTCTTGCATGTCTCGTAGGGTTATTTTGTGTATGTGTTTTTCGAGTGGTTTTGATAATGACGATAACATGGATATTGGTCTATAGTTGGTAAGATTGTTGGATGAGCAAGATTTAAAGCGAGGATACACCTTAGAAGTTTTAAAAGCCTCGGGGAAATAACATTTTGCAATGCACTGGTTGTAAATATATGTTAGTGTATGTGAAATAACAGATGCAGCATAATGTAAGATCTTATTACTAATATCATCAAGCCCAGCTGTATTGTTGTTTTTTAAGGTTAAGAGGTAATTGTGAACTTCACTAACTGTTAAGAATGGAATGTGTAACTGTTTAAAATCAGTACATCTGCTGTCCAGGAATGTTTGTAGCTCATGTAAGTCGCATACAGGAGCTGATATTGATGATTTAAGAACGTTGATTTCTTCTCTGAAATGTGTACTGATATGTGAGCTAGTGTATGCACGAATTGATGTTTTGAAAATTAAATTCTTTTCATTTTATTTAATAGGGTATTTATGGCTTTCCGAATTGATTTACTGTCTGATTTATTCTGTACTAGATTTCTAAAGTAATTTTTTCTCTTGTCTTATTAAGTATTGAACTTTGTTTCTGAGTGAAAAGTAGGTCCTAAAGTCCTTGATTTTGTGCGCCCGCTCACGTTCTCTCATGGAGTGTAATATTTCAGGTGTTATCCAAGGTGAGTTCGTCTGGTGTTTTACTCTCACCAATTTCATGTGGACATGTTTGTCTAACATATCTCTGTAGATCTTTAGCCAATATTCTATTGCCTCATCAGGGTCAGTTAGTTGGTACACGTGTGTAAGTGAAGATGCTTGCAAATCATTAAGGAATAATTCTAGGTTAATTTTCTGAAGATTCTAAATTTCATACTGGTGTGCTTGTGTTTAGGAAGTTTATACCCCTTTCTTGTCCACGTACAGCAGACTGGGTAATGATCACTTAACGAAGTATGAGGGATGTCACATTCAATGAAGTTTTCTGTGTGGGCTACATATATGTGATCTAATAATGTGGATGATACTTCTGTTACTCTAGTAGGTTTGGTGACAATTTGGTAAAAATTGTAGGATAGTATAATATTGCTCCAAGTTGGATTTGATTGTGTTAGATCTATGTTGAAATATCCAAGAATTATAATATCTTTGAACTTAAAGGTTCTTTTTCTTCTTCTTCGTTCGATTCTACCACCACAACTGCACTCTGATCCTACTGAATTTACGCCTGTGGTCCTCGTTAGGTCCCGTGGTCTCCTGTGTGATCCACGTGAGGACCACAAGGGGTTCAGAGTATCTCAGGGCTTTAGCCTGTATTCTTGGTGGGTCTCAGAAGCGGGATTGCGTGACACCGTGGTTTTCATTGCACCAGTTTAATCTAGAGGTGGACTTTCTCACCGGAAGACCTCGACGTGTTTAGGATATCAGTGCATCCCCGCTGGGTGAGAGGCGGTAGCCCACCCAGGCCAGAGTTGGACCTTCTCACCGGAAAACCTCGACGTGTTTTGAGATACCCGTGTATCACCGCCGGGTGAGAGGTGGTTGCCCATCCAGTTCAGAGTTGGACTTTCTCACCGGAAAACCTCAGCGTGATTAGGATACGCAAACATCCCCGCCGGGTGAGAGGTGGTTGCCTATCTAGACTGCCCTGACTAGACTGCGCTGGTCCAGTGTCTCCGACTTCAGCATTTTGTCGTCGTGGCCGCTACCCTTCCTAGTTGTGACCAGGATGGAGCTTTTGTCCAGGAGGACGAATCCTCGCCACTAGTGACTTCCACCCCTGGGTTGAGCCGGTTTAGGCATATTATCCCAGTATGGGCATATTTGGGACGTGACCGACCTCTAGAGCAGAGGTACTGTGACATGCATAGCCTTCATGATTCACCCCTGGTGTGAGCCGGTTTAGGCAAAATTCACCAGTATGGGTGTATATCAGGCGTGACCGAGCTCTAAAGTGGAGGTGGTATGACATGTCTAGCCATCAAGTTCCACCCCTGGTGTGTGCTGGTTTAGGCATATTTCACCAGTGTAGGTGTATTTCGGACGTGGCCGGCCTCTAGAGCAGAGATGCCGTGGTATGTATAGCTATCGTAGCGATACTACTGGACATACCGATTAAACTTCACTTTATCCTTTCCACCACCTATCCCATCAGCAATGCACAGCAACCTTTATTTCTTTTCCGCATTTCTTCCTTGACCGGGAGGAGCTTCACTCCACGCGCGGCATTTGAAGAGTCTCACCAGCAGTGTCTTAACCTCTGGGACAAGCCGGTTCATGCATTTCACCCGATATGACTGCACTCAGGACGTGGCCGACCTCCAGACCAGAGGTGCCGTGATTTGACTGTTTGCTTCGCTTTATCCTTTCTACCACCTTTTCCGCAGTGATGCTGCGCGGCAACCTTATTTGCACCTTTCTTCATTGGCCGGGAGGAGCACCGCTCCACGCACAGCAACAGAAAATTCTCACCAACAGCGGCAGATGAGCTACCAAACGTGCCACTCATCTACCCTAAGTATCTGGTTTTCAGGTGCCAGATATTCGCCCTCGCCCCTTCTCCTGTCAGTTTAAACAGTTCTGCCACGGGAAGGCCAGGAGCTGGACTTGACTGCCAGAGGCTGTTTGAGACGCATTTACAGTCCTTAGAAACGAAGGCTGATGCAGAACTGATGTCTGAGACTTTGTTACCGTTTGTTAACTCTTTCCTGGGTTTTTGTCAATTCGGTGATGCTTCAGGTTTCTGACTTGGTGCTTATCGTCACCTCAGTGATCACTTTTAATTCTCAGTATAAATCCAATCCACCTTTTGGTTCGCACGTTAAGTGCGCATGTCAGATTTAACCTTCTTCTTGTCCTTTCAGTGTGGGCGTGCTGTACAGACATATTTTTGTTCAATTCTGTGCAAATTTTATAAGTATATTCAAATAATGGTCACGCCTTCTGACATGACAAGTGTTACTGGATGTACCCCACGTAGTTCTAGACCTGCCAGAAAGAGTGCAATAGCTTGTAGACAGTTATTTATGACAATATTTAATCCGAAATCTTGCCTTGCTGACAATAAATCAAATTCTGACCATTCTGATTCTCACGCTGTTGCTGATTCTGACCATGCTTCTCATTCTCACACTGCTTCTGTTGTGACATGTTCTGACTCTATGACTGAAAGCAGTGACACAGAAAGTGAAAGTGACTATTGTCCCTCGACAAATGCTGCTACTTCTGCTCCTCCACCTGCTAAAAGGGTAAAGAGGAATGTTTCTGCATTTCAAACAGCAGATGCAGAACCAGTTTCGACATGGAGAGTAGCAGAGATAGATGAAGTAGTAGGTACTGCTACTGAAGAATATGATGGCGGTGGTGTGTTGCTCAATCTTGGCACTGATAGGACACCTATGAGCTTTTTCCTGGCACTGTTCACAGAAGATATTTTGGACAGTAAAATGAATAAATGCTGCTATGAAACTTAGCCACATTGCAAATGTAGAGAAGTGCGGTAGACTACAGCTGTGGGTACCTGTTAGTCGTCATGAAATGTACAAATTTCTGGCGACAATAATAGCCTTGAGAATGTAGCCTAAACACAAAATCAGTGATTATTGGAGCACCAAACCTCACTTGCACACTGCATTTTTTTGGCAGATGTTTTCCAGGAATCGGTTTCAACTTCATCTTCATTCGCTTCTACCACCAAGACCGCCCCGTGATCCTACTGAATTTACTCCTGTGGTCCTCGATAGGTCCCGTGGTCCCCGAAAGGACCACAGGAGATCCCCGAGAGGACCACAGGAGGTTCAGAGTATCACAGGCTTGAGCCTGTATTCTCGGTGGGTCACAGAAGCAGGATTACGTGAGACAGTAGTTTTCGTTGCACCAGTTTAATCTAGAGTTGGACTTTCTCACCAGAAAACCTTTATGCGTTTTGGATATCAGCATATCCCCGCTGGGTGAGAAGTGAATGCCCATCCAGTCCAGCACTGGACTTTCTCACTGGAAAACCTCAAGATTAATTAGGATATGCATACATTCCCACTGGGTGAGAAGTGGTTGCCTATCTAGACTGCACTGGTCCAGTGTCGCCGACTTCAGCATTTTGTAGTCGTGGCCGCTACCCTTCCTAGTTGTGACCAGGACAGAGCTTTTGTCCAGCAGGACGAATCCTCGCCACTAGTAAGTTTCACCCCTGGGTTAAACCGGTTTAGGCATATTATCCCAGTATGGGCGTGTTTAGGATGTGACCGACATCTAGAGCGGAGGTACAGATCAAATTTCACCCCTGGTTTAAGCCGGTTTAGGCTTTCACCAGTATGGGTGTAATTCGGACATGGCCGACCTCTAGAGCAGAGGTGCCATGGTATGAGTAGCTCTCACCGCAAGACTACTGGACATACCGATTTAGCTTCACTTTATCCTTTCCATCACCTTTTCACATTGGCAACGCACAGCAACCCTAATTTCTTTTTCGCATTTTCTTCATTGGCCGGGAGG
>CM019716.1:70839737-70886061 GCA_009760885.1 Achatina immaculata | reverse complement strand
TGATCATAAGCTCACTAGCGTACTAGCGGTAAGGTGGGACTATTGTGAGTAAACCATGAGTGCAATCGTTGTGACCCGCCTGCGTCACGTCAACTACACCACGCCTGCCCACAATACTCCCCCTCCCTTAACTTTTGACTTTGTCCGTAGGACTATTATAGGTCCTCAGGACACATTTCCTCAAGGTAACCGTGCATGAACAAATACAAATACAAAAAATGCATACCTTATAATTATAGGTTAGACATACCAAAATGCATATTTAATGAAAATTTATATTGTACGTAGATAACATCAATTCAAGTAAACCATTACATGATTTATCAAAATTATCCAAGGAAAACTGTCGATTAGTCTGTCGAGCAACAATAAACATAACAATATGCAAATATCAATCGGCCCGATGATGTATTTCTCAGTACTTGTCTCCCCTGTTTATGACTAGATATCTCCGATGCATCGTTTCTCTGCAGTCTAGGTGATAGGAACTATATTGATTTTCTGTACACAACCTGTTGGCATATCTGTTATCTGCATAGGAGGTTTATTTTGTCTTAAATTTATGGATTTGCACACTACACACTTATCTACATAATCTGCTACTTGCTGTCTCATTTTAGGCTAAAAATACTTGCATTTAAATGACTGTAGCACCTTCTCGGCTCCTACGTGTCCATTGTGATCATGGTATTGTGTAATGATTTTGTTTGTCCATCCACTCGTTATCAACGGTACTATTTGTTTATTATTTCAATATTTCATAATTAAGTTGTTCGTGAGTATAAACATCTCAGCATTTTTCTCTCTTTTTAGGTCTCTTAACTACTTATCATCATCCTCTTCTTTTGCCCAGTTTATATCCTCCACTGTTGTCTCCTCACTGTGTGGCAAATTGGGGTTGTGGTCCTGCTGCTGGAACACTGATGTATAGGCCGGAAAATCTATGGGACTAAAATTAGTACAGTCGATTACTTCGACCTTTAACATATTTTAACATATTTGACATTTGGTAGGATATCATCCTCCTCTGTAGTGTGCTCCTTATCTTCGACAGTTGATCGGGACAACAAATCAGCCACATTTCCTGTACCTGGAAATGATTCCAGTTTTGTATTTTTCATTATTGTGGTTTGGATTTAGTAGACATATCAACCTCTTACTATCTGTTCTGATGGTTAGTCTGGCGTGCCACACATAATTATGCAACTTCTGTAAACCATACACTATGGCATAACCTTCCTTGACACTGATAGACCAGTTCTCCTGAGATTTGCTTAATCTATGTGATGGGAAATACATGCAATTTGTTGGGTGTATCTCCGCACTGTTTACTGCATCTTCCTGTATCAATACTGCTCATACTGTGTTCTGGGAGGCGTCACAATATAGGTACATGGGCTTCTTTAGGTCTGTTTACGCCATTCATTCATTCAATCATTCATACATTCATTTGCATGTCCCTTGCGGAACTTTGCTTCCCTAACAGCACTCCTGTAGGCTTCTCGGTTGTGAGCAAGATCGCTTGCTGCTGATGCATCCATTTGCAGATCCTCAACGAAGTCTTACAGCCATCTTCGCCTTGGTCTTCCTCTCTTTCTTTTTCCTATTATGTACCTTTCCAACACGGTCATCTCTAGATTATCATGACGTTTAATGTGTCCAAAATATTTAAGTTTTCTCTGTTTATTCCTCTTTACTAGCCAGCCTTCTTCAATGTTAAGTTCTTGTAGTATGGATATATTTGTTCTTTTTTTTGTGTCCATGATATTTGAGGAACTCTTCTGTAGCATGTACATTCAAATGCATGTATGTGTTTCTCAACTGTTGTTTTAAGTGTCCAGGTCTCACAGGAATATGTTGCTATGGGAAAGATGCATACCCTTAAAGATCTTATTTTTGTATTCTGTTTGTTCCTCTCCACATATTCTTTAGTTGTTTCACTTTCTGAAGAGCAATAGATGTCCTCCTTTTAATTTCCCTCATTGTATCTCCATTATTAGTTAGAAGTGATCCAAGATATTCAAAACTCTCCACTTCTTCTAGTTGTTCCTCATTGATACATATATCAGCTGTCTTGTTTGTTTTGTCAGTTGTCGTCAATTTAGTTTTCTTTGCATTTAGATAGAGGTTTTGCTCTTCACTATTCTTACAGACTGGCATAATTAGTTTTTTTTCATTTCTTTTTGCGTTGTAGACAGTAATACTGTGTCATCAGCATATCTAATCTCTGGCATTTCATAACCTCCAATTGTAATGGCATCATTATATTCTTTGTCTACATTTTCTCTAACATTCCTCATTATATTTTTAGTATACAAGTTAAATAAGTAAGGCGACAATGTGCACTCCTGACGGACCCCTTGTTTTATGTCAAACAAAGTTGTTGTTTCACCATTTATTCTTACTGCTGCTTGTTGGGCTAGATACAACAATGATGTTAATTGTATCAAATGTGTTGGAAATTCTACTGTTTACGTCAGTGTCGTTAAATCCATCAAGCTAGTTTTTACTTTATCAAATGCCCTATGACACTCCTGCGACCATTTGAAACGTGGGTTTTTCCGAGTCAGTGCGATCAATGGTTCTGCTTTCTTGAATACATCTTGAATGAATGTTCTATAATACGACAGCGTCCCTATAAACTTCTGACTTGTCTCACTGTTTTTGGTGCTCCATTGATTGAATTGACTGTACTTTTTCTACGTCTGTGGTAACACTCTGCTCACTAATCTTAAACCCTAAATAGTTTAGTTCTGTCCTTGCAAAATTGCATTTTGACATTTTCAATTTTACGCTATGCAGTTTTATTCGTTTTAGTACTTGCTGCACATGCTGAATGTGGTCTTTCGTGTTTGTTTTTGTAAAGACCAAAATATCATCAATATATGCCATAGCAAAACTGTTTTGGCCCTTTAGTACCTCATCCATAATGGGGACAAATGCTGCTGGCGATTTGGACAGTCCGAAAGGCAATCTGGAAAAGTATTTTCCAAAACTGGATGAAAAACGTGTCTTTATTTTTGAATTTTCGCTGAGAGGGACACACCAATAGCCTGACTTGGCACCGAGGGACGTGAAATATTTAGGACCCCCTAGCAATGATAGCAGCTCCTCGCTATTTGGCACTTGGTAAGAGACTGGCGTTGTAATTTTATTTGGGTTTCTAAAATCACAACAAATTCGGTGTGATCTCTCCTTCTTTGTTATCATAACAATGGGGGAATTTCACCTTGAGAAGGGTGCTTTCTCGATAACCCCTGCCTCCAACATCACCCCAATAGCTTTTTCTATTACCTCCCTCTATTTATATTACATCCCTGTATTTCTACTACGTCCCTGTATTTCTACTACGTCCCTGTATTTCTATTACCTCCCTGTATTTCAACGGTATGGGATAAGGTTTTGTGTAAGCCGGCTGGTTGTTCCCTGTATATGTAGGTAGCTTTATCATTTCTGTTCTGCCCAGTTCCAAATCAGAGAGAGCAAACACATCTTGATTTTTCGTGATTAACTCCTCCACTAAATTCCTATGTTCTTCATCTGCTTGTAACTGGGCTAGAAGCTCCTCCAATCTTTTACTTCCTGCAATTGTATTTTGCCGTGTGTGTCTGCTGGTTTTGCCTGCGTAATGTCCACCTACGCCACACTGCCACGATGATGTCTCCCCTATGTACTCTGATATGTTTCTTCCAGTCATTTATTACCGTGACCGCCAAACGTCCTCTGTTGTCAGGCACCGCCAGAACGCCTAATATGCTAATCAAAGGTTCCTCCTGTAATCTACCATAATCATGTCTGGACAACTGGCGCGCTATATTCGTTTCTCCTGGTATCCGGCGTTGTAAACGTGATGGAACAATGTTTATAGTACGAGGTTTTAGTATCACATCTACTTCTCATCTCACCGTTGGTAATACTTTTGCCTCTTCTCTCAGTGTCACTGTCTTCTTTCCCAGCGGAATAGCTGCTTCAGCTGATCACATGTTACTTGACTATTTACCTGTACCTGTCTGAACACAAAATATGAGACTGCCCCTATCGACGTTTGGAGCAGCATTCGAAGGTTTATATCTTCATCTCCTCTATGCACAAATACGAACTTTTCCACCCGTTCCAACCATGTGTCTCTCTTGTCTGCATCTCCGGCATACTGATTATAAGCTCTTTCACGTGCTGTGTAGCCAAATTTATGCTCATACGCTGTACTAGATCCGCGCGCTGTGTTGGAGACAACATTTTTATCTGTGGTGATCCCTCCAGTGAATCACTTGGCTCATCCTTTACCTTCGCTCCATTTCTGTTTTCTACACCAGCACATCTCAGCTTCTGATAGTCTCCATTTGGAATTATATATATCGCGCACTGCCTACTCTAAGTCCTTCTCCTCTACCTATAATTGTATGATTGAAGTCTGACCAGTTATTTTATTTTTACTGAAATATAATATTTCTAACATTGTTATAGTGACTCAGAAAATGGAGGAGTGGCTGCGACACGATGGCCTACGTGTTGGCCACTTAAATGTTTATCATTTGTTAGGAAAACTCCCTGAGGTTACACATATACTTCTACAACATTTTCATATTGTTGGTTTCTCTGAAAGCAGATTACATAAAAACATCACAGACAATGATATAAGAATAGATGGTTTTAATTTGATCAGGCGCGACCCAACTAGGAAGCTAGAGACAGGTTTAGTCGTTTACATTTCTAACACAATTAAATTTTGTAGAAGAGAAGACCTGGAAACATCAGAGGTTGAATGTATTATGCTAGAAATCAAAATATCAAATCTTAGTCCAATTCTAATTAGTTTTATATACCGAAATCCAAATGCTTCAGCCGAGTGGTATGATCACTTTGCGACCATGATGGATGATGCTGTAACTCACAAATTCAAAGACATAATCATTCTAGGCGACTTCAATATAGATCTTAATCAGCCAAATCCTACATGGAAGAACAATTTAACATCTTACAACTTCTCCCAAATTGTTAACGAACCTACTAGAGTTGCTGAATCATCATCAACATTAGTAGATCATATTTATGTAGCTGATCCAGGAAACATTACTGAATGTACTGTCCCTCATGTGTCGTTGAGTGATCACTACCCGGTCTGCTGTACGTGGTCACATAAGGGGTATAAAATACCGAAACACAAACATACCAGCATCAAATATAGAAACTTTAAAAACTTTAACTTGGAATTATTTTTAACTGATCTAAAAGTTTCGCCTCTTACTTACGCTTTCCAGTTAACAAATCCAGATGAGGCTATCGAATACTGGATCAAGATATTTCGAAATATTCTTGACAAGCATGTCCCCATCAAAGAAATGAGAGTAAAACACGTAACAAAATCCCCCTGGATAACTCCCGATATATTGCAACTGATGAGGAAACGGGATGAAGCTCACAAAAACAGAAATTTCAGTAGCTTTCGTTCACTTAGGAATAAGGTGCAGTATTTAATTAGGCAGGAAAAGAAAAATTACTTCAGAAATTTAGTGAAAGACAAAACTGATAATAAATCAATCTGGAAAGCGATTAATACTCTTGTAAATAAAAGGAAGCAAACTGACCCACAAACACTTAATGGTGAACATACTTGCACTAACTTCAGTGAACATTTTAGGGAAGAAATTAGTATTCTAAAAGCTTCATTACCGACCCCTAATTGCGACCTGAGCGTGTTGAAAACTTTCAGCGACAGTAAATGTGTAAAGCTAAAACAAACTAATATTCCTTTCCTCACAGTCGGTGAGGTTTATAATTACATCCGGTCCTTAAAGAACACTAACTCAGCAGGATGTGATGACATTAGTAACAATATATTACGCTACGCTGCACCAGTTATCACAGACACACTAACATACTTATACAACTTGTGTATTGACAAAAAATATTTCCCTGACGCTTTTAAACTCGCCAAAGTTTTTCCTCTTTTTAAATCTGGACAGACTAGTGACCTCTCAAACTATAGACCCATATCCATTCTGTCATCACTATCTAAACCTCTTGAAAAACATATACAAAAGTTAACTCTGCTCCACATGCAAGAAAACAATCTACTAATAGACAGTCAGTCAGGTTTTAGACCAAATTACTCCTGCCACACAGCATTAACTAAAATGACAGAAAGCTGGCTGTCTAATATAAATGATGACAAATTGTGTGGTGCTGTCTTTGTTGATTTTAAGAAAGCCTTCGATATGATTGATCATGAAATTCTTGCAAAAAAGCTGGAAGGCTATAGATTACACCCTGACCTAACAAAATGTATTACATCTTTTCTCTCAGGTAGAAAACAAGTAGTTTGCTTTAGAAACAAAATATCTGGCTCGTCTGTGGTTGATACTGGTATTCCTCAAGGCTCCATTCTTGGTCCTCTTCTCTTTGCTATCTATATTAACGACCTACCACTACATTTAAAGCACTCTTCGTGTGATCTTTTCGCTGACGACTGTACTGTTTACAATAGTGAATATGACATCAATAAACTACAGACAACGCTCCAAAATGATATAAACAGTTTGATTAAATGGAGTAATAAAAATGGTATGTTGATAAACACCAACAAAACAAAATCCATGCTCATCACTACAAGACAGAAACTGCAAAATGCAACTAAAACTTTACTACAGCTTTATGCTGGGACTAAGGCAATAGAAAATGTTCATGAACATAAAACCCTAGGACTCATCATTGATCAGAATTTAACTTGGAATTCTCACTTACATAACCTAGCAAATTTGATTGCACAGAAAGTTTACCAATTGGCCAAAATTAAACACTTTATCGACAAAGACACAAGAAAAATATACTACATATCACACATACAAACACACTTAGATTACTGTTCCACAATCTGGGATGGATGCTCAGTCTCAAACACAAAAAGGCTACACTCACTTCATAAGCGAGCATTAAATCTTATTTGTGACAAACACCCAGTACAGACTGTAGATCAACACAAACAACTCAGAATTCTACCCCTCAAAAATAGAATCATTTTTAACAAAGTTAAGTTTGTTCACAGAATTCTGTCGCACAATGCTCCGCCTTACTTGTGGTCACTGTTTACGTATAACACTAAACATAGCCAGCGTTTAAAAAAATGTCTTCTTCCTAAACCCAGGATTGATCTGTACAAGAAAAGCCTTGCATACTCTGCAGTACAGCTCTGGAACACCCTCCCCTACAATTTAAAATCCATTGGTAATACTTCATCCTTTAACTCAAACCTGTTTCATTATTTACTTGCTTGTAATTATATGCCTCCATAAAATAGCCAGCACTCTCTCAACACATCAAGTACTTCAATGACATAGTTAGAAAAGCAACTTGTTAGATATTGTTAGAAATTATTTTAATGTTTGTTAAGAAAAACATATGTTAGAAGATCTTCTTCTTCTTCTTCGTTCGCTTCTACCACCAAAACCGCACTGTGATCCTACTGAATTTACGCCTGTGGTCCTCGTTAGGTCCCGTGGTCCCCTGTGTGGTCCCCGAAAAGACCACACGAGATCCACGAGAGGACCACAAGGGGTTCAGAGTATCACAGGGCTTTAGCCTGTATTCTTGGTGGGTCTCAGAAGCGGGATTGCGTGACACCATGGTTTTCTTTGCACCAGTTTATTCTAGGGTTGGACTTTCTCACCGGAAGACCTCGGCGTGTTTAGGATATCAGTGCATCCCCGCCGGGTGAGAGGCGGTAGCCCATCCAGTCCAGAGTCGGACTTTCTCACCGGAAAACCTCAGCGTGATTAGGATACGCAAACATCCCCGCCGGGTGAGAGGTGGTTGCCTATCTAGACTTCCCTGGTCCAGTGTCTCCGACTTCAGCATTTTGCGGTCGTGGCCGCTATCCTTCCTAGTTGTGACCAGGATGGAGCTTTTGTCCAGGAGGACGAATCCTCGCCACTAGTGACTTCTACCCCTGGGTTGAGCCGGTTTAGGCAATATCCCAGTGTGGGCGTGTTTGGGACGAGACCGACATCTAGAGCAGAGGTACTGTGACATGCATAGCCTTCAAAATTCACCCCTGGTATGAGCCGGTTTAGTCAAAATTCGCCAGTATGGGTGTATATCAGGCGCTACCGACCTCTAGAGCGGAGGTGGCATGTTAGAAGATGATTTACAATGTATTTTTATTTATGTATATGTCTGCGTGTGTATGCGTGCGTGAGTGCTATTTTATTAGGTTAATGACTTCTTCTCTTTTACCTTGAATGTAATAGTTAAATCTTACACTCTTTTGATATGTTTTTCCTAATTTAATTTGTATTTTTTTACTAAATCAAGTGTGTAGGAAGAATGAAAGATGGAGTGATGAAGGGCAGAATGTAAGACGGGCCTGCGTGCCCAATTCTTTACCCTTGAAAAATAAAGATTATTCATTCATTCATTCTCCAGCGTCTAACCTGACACACACTGCATGTAACGTCCTGTCTCTACCACCGTATTACTGTTCATATCGTTCCAACCATGTCGACTCTTCGCGTTTTATAAAAACAAGCCGCCCTCCTTTCTTGTCTCGCGATAATTTCACCCGTGCCTTTCCCAGTGACGTGGTGATTTTATGTTGCTTACGTAAGCTCTGCCACAGTTCTGCATTTACATTGTTCCTCCTTTCTCGATAACGTCGTCTCCGCCGTATCTGAACGTGAATCGTGAATCCCTCTTAGATCGTCAAAATTCTGTTTTCTGTGTGACCTGGTGATCTATAGGTGTTTCTTAACAATTTAGAGTTCATGACGCCGAGTCTCTAAAACAATCTTCTTACATCACATTCGGGCCGCCCATTGTTGCTGAACACAACCTTTTATGTAACTTCAGTTCTCCGCTAACTATCTATCCAGCTCGACGAAGCCTTTGAAAACAAGGCGCCTTCCAACTCTCGTTTGGTGAATAACCTTCACCTGCGCTTATCTCAGAGCCGCGGTGATCTGTAAGTTTATGCCAGACAGCATCCGCTATTCTAGATTGTCACAGGACGCCGTCGATGTTTATCTTATCTTCTTTAATTAAGCGTTGACCTAGACAAAAACAGAAACTATCAAAGAAAATGTAAGTATGTAATATTTGCAAAGTGGCCCAAACAAGAAGAAACTAAACCCATGAAGTTACCAGGCCATCATGTGTTAGAAAATTATATAATAAGTTGGTTCTTTATTGTGCATGTAATTCTTTGTACTTTGCCCTCAACCTTAAAACTTTCTTAAAGTGGACCATTTATGTCCCAGGGGTCTTACAAGATACCATTATGGATATGGGTATGTGACAACCAACTCTGTGACCGGGCGAAAATCATTATCTTTCCCTTTTTATTCACATCCCAACCCTTCAACCCTCTTTTACTCTTATGTTGGGAGCACGGCTAATCTTTAGCCTACATCATGAGTGGCTTCCCACTTCCCTACTGTTGCCCCTACTATTTCTCAACCCAAGATCTTTTGCTTCATGGGAGCTCCCCTTGACTCTATCCTGTCAATCATCTCTAACAGACAAATCATAAATCCAACGACATATATATATATATATATATATATATATATATATATATATATTTCAAAACAAACTATTTATTACAGAAATAGGAATACACGTACTCAATAACTATGCCAACACTGATCATGCACATGCATGTGAGACATTATATCACATAGTTCTGTGGATTTTATTTAATCATCGTAACGAGTTGCATGTCATAGCAACCCACAACAAAATCTTAACATCTCATGTAAGAATACGGTTATATCAGAAAACGTGAACACTTAATATTAAAAATAGCCTCATTAACATGCTACATGGTTTTACCCCTGTAAGCATATATATATAAATATATATAGCTGCAGGTGAAGATGAAATAACACACGAAATGCTAAAAGCTATCAATAGTGACAACATGAGACAACTACAGAGAATGTTTAACAAGATGTGGAAAGAAGACAAGGTCCCTTCTAAGTGGAAAAAAGGAATCGTTGTTAAAATACCAACAAAAAAAAGGCAACCTTAGTGACTGTAACAATTGGAGAGGAGTAACCTTAATATCAGTTGTGTCAAAAGTATTTTGCAAGGTCATTTTGAATAGACTTAAAGATATAGTGGATACCGCAATGAGAGAATGAATGAATGAATGAATGAATGAATAATCTTTATTTTTCAAGGGTAAAGAATTGGGCACGCAGGCCCGTCTTACATTCTGCCCTTCATCACTCCATCTTTCATTCTTCCCACACACTTGATTTAGTACAAAAATACAAATTAAATTAGTAAAAACATATCAAAAGAGTGTAAGATTTAACTACTACATTCAAGGTAAAAGAGAAGAAGTAATTAACCTAATAAAATAGCACTCACGCACACATACACCCGCAGACATATACATAAATAAAAATACATTGTAAATACAGATCTTCTAACATATTTTTTTAAACAAACATTAAAATAATTTCTAACAATATCTAACAAGTTGCTTTTCTAACTATGTCACTGAAGTACTTGATGGTTTACGAGCCATGTGTTGAGAGAGTGCTGGCTATTTTATGGAGGCATATAATTACATGCAAGTAAATAATGAAACAGGTTTGAGTTAAAGGATGAAGTATTACCAATGGATTTTAAATTGTAGGGGAGGGTGTTCCAGAGCTGTACTGCAGAGTATGCAAGGCTTTTCTTGTACATATCAATTCTGGGTTTAGGAAGAAGACAGTTTTTTAAACGCTGGCTATGTTTAGTGTTATACGTAAACAGTGACCACAAGTAAGGCGGAGCATTGTGCGACAGAATTCTGTGAACAAACTTAACTTTGTTAAAAATGATTCTATTTTTGAGGGGTAGAATTTTGAGTTGTTTATGTTGATCTACAGTCTGTACTGGGTGTTTGTCACAAATAAGATTTAATGCTCGCTTGTGAAGTGAGTGGAGCCTTTTTGTGTTTGAGACTGAGCATCCATCCCAGATTGTGGAACAGTAATCTAAGTGTGTTTGTATGTGTGATATGTAGTATATTTTTCTTGTGTTTTTGTCGATAAAGTGTTTAATCTTGGCTAATTGGTAAACTTTCTGTGCAATCAAATTTGTTAGGTTATGTACGTGAGAATTCCAAGTTAAATGCTGATCAATGATGAGTCCTAGGGTTTTATGTTCATGAACATTTTCTATTGCCTTAGTCCCAGCACAAAGCTGTAGTGAAGTTTTAGTTGCATTTTGCAGTTTCTGTCTTGTAGTGATGAGCATGGATTTTGTTTTGTTGGTGTTTATCAACATACCATTTTTATTACTCCATTTAATCAAACTGTTTATATCATTTTGGAGCGTTGTCTGTAGGTTATTGATGTCATACTCACTATTGTAAACAGTACAGTCGTCAGCGAAAAGATCACATGAAGAGTGCTTTAAATGTAGTGGTAGGTCGTTAATATAGATAGCAAAGAGAAGAGGACCAAGAATGGAGCCTTGAGGAATACCGGTATCAACCACAGACGAGCCAGATATTTTGTTTCTAAAGCAAACTACTTGTTTTCTATCTGAGAGAAAAGATGTAATACATTTTGTTAGGTCAGGATGTAATCTATAGCCTTCCAGCTTTTTTGCAAGAATTTCATGATCAATCATATCGAAGGCTTTCTTAAAATCAACAAAGACAGCACCACACAATTTGTCATCATTTATATTAGACAGCCAGCTTTCTGTCATTTTAGTTAATGCTGTGTGGCAGGAGTAATTTGGTCTAAAACCTGACTGACTGTCTATTAGTAGACTGTTTTCTTGCATGTGGAGCAGAGTTAACTTTTGTATATGTTTTTCAAGAGGTTTAGATAGTGATGACAGAATGGATATGGGTCTATAGTTTGAGAGGTCACTAGTCTGTCCAGATTTAAAAAGAGGAAAAACTTTGGCGAGTTTAAAAGCGTCAGGGAAATATTTTTTGTCAATACACAAGTTGTATAAGTATGTTAGTGTGTCTATGATAACTGGTGCAGCGTAGCGTAGTATCTTGTTACTAATGTCATCACATCCTGCTGAGTTAGTGTTCTTTAAGGACCGGAAGAACAAGCAGGATTTCGAAAAGTGAGATGTTGTCTCGACCAGATCTTTACTCTAAGAATAATACTTGAAGAACATATTGAAAAGTAGAAACCGTTAATACTGACCTTCATAGACTTTAAAAAGGCATTTGATAACATACACAGAGATTCACTATGGAGAATGTTAAGTCTATATGGAATACCATCTAAAATTGTCAACATTATTAAGGACTTAAACAAAGGATATGTTCGTGCAATCAAGACAGAAGAAGGGATGACTGAATGGTTCCAGATTGAAACAGGCGTGAAACAAGGATGTATACTGTCTCTTTTGGTTTTTGGAATTACAATAGACTTCACAATGAAAAAATACTGCACAGGCAACACAGCTATTGATTTGGTACATGGTACCCAAATAGAAGATCTTAATTTTTTTGATTTATGCATTTATGCATGTGAAAGCTGGAAAACAACTAAAGAAATAGAAAAGAAATTAGACTCTTTTGAAAACAAATGCATAAGTAAAATACTCAGCACCAAGTGGAACGAATTCAAGAACAATGCAGAGATAAGACATATGACTGTACAACAACCAGTCTCATGGGTAATCAGGAAAAGGAGATGGACATATGTTGGTCACTTGATGAGAAGAAATGATCAGAGAATCATAAAACAAGCTATCAAGTAGAACACAACAGGCCAAAGAAAAAGAGGCAGATCACGTGAAACTCTGAAGAGGACATTGTTAGGAGAGGCCAAATTAACAGGCATAAAATCCTTTGATGAGGTTGAAACAGTCGGCGAAGACAGGAAAAATTGGCGAACTCCTTGCGAGCCCTATGTGACGTTTAAGGACACGGGAGGGATATAAGATATATGAAAAAAATATATATATATGTAGGTATGTATATTAAAGCATCAACAGGATAAACGTTCATAACTCTCAGCACTATAGGTTATTATATCTACTACCATTCCTATCCACGAATATTTCTTGAATTTCAACTAACCTATTACACGTATGACTGTGGACACCAAATATTACAAGACATTTACCGAACATTTACAATAACTGACAATTATGACTCACGAACTAGGCGGCAGTCTAGACTAGGCATACAGATATGCTCACGACCTCTTAATAAATCGAAATACACATTTTCCACCATATAATATTCAATAACTTCCTCAGATATACTTTGCCACCTGAGCAATATGCCAGCACGAACAACAACTGTGCCAGAATCTACGCTTCCCCTCTTGTCTAGCCATGACCACTTGATCCATATCTCATTAGCATCCCTAACTGCTATGGTGAGAAAATTCGTGAGCAAGCATGTGCCAGATTACGGCCACTAGGCTGTATGACGTCATCCGAGCCCTCCTCGCCCACAGTCAAGTAATCAGCATGGAGCAAAACTCTTACATTAAATTCTGATTAAAACTCAGAAAAAGTGCCATTGAGATAGTTGAATTGATGCGACAAGTTTATGTGGATAATTCTTTATCTCGTGCACAGTTATTCAAGTGGATTTATGATTGAAAGGTAGTGTGGAAACGATTACAAATGCAACTAGACAAGGACGACCAATTTCTGTTCGTAATGAGAAACTCATTGCAAAAGTCAGAGAACGGATAAGAAAATTTAACTCTTAGGATGATGGCAGATGAATTTTGGTGTTAACTGAGAGACCATTCATAAAATTTCGGTGGAAGATTTGGGCAAAAAAAAAAGTTGCTTGTCGGTTTCTACCACATGCGTTGTCTGATGGCCAAAAACATCAGCGTGATGAAGTCCAAAAAGTAGGAAGATAGCCGACTCTCTGTTGGACGTTATGTGACTTCCGCGCATGTGAAATCACGTGATCTTACCAGTGCAGAAGATTCAGATTCATTCAATGACTGAACGCTGAAGAGACAATCTGAGGGAGAGCTGGGCCTGGGACAGCTGCCACTATGTTCAAGTTATATACCTGCGTGGCCAGTCTCTACTAGCACGTGAGTGAAAACTTTACCTCCGATGTTTTTACCAACTTGTATTATGTGTATTTAGAATATTTTGATGTGTTATTGGTAGATATTTTCTGCTAGTTTAATGTAAGATCAGGATCTTTTGTAGAAATAAGTTATCCAGTTTTAATTAGAAGTTGAATTTAGATACGACATGTCACTGGAGTATGTGACCTTTTATACGAGAATAAAGTCCTTCGCAAGAACACAATGCTCCCATTATGCTGTGTTCTCAAGGCAACAGTCTCATGTATTTTCTTACTGGGGCCTCTGCTTTCCGTCCGGTCACTGTCCTAAGTTGTGAGTTGTTATTAAACAAATCGAGAACCAATCAGAACGTAAGCCTAACCCCAAGGGAGCTACGCTGTGTAAGTAAGGGACATGTTGTTGAATAGAACTAAATAATCATCGATTCCCTTGCCACACTGATAATGGGCTGATACAGGGATGCATGAGGAATCCTGACTTTGAGTAGGACCTCCACATTATCAAGCATGAAGACACAACATCTGATCTTGAAAGGTGCACATGATCTGAAGTTTAGTTCTCAGATATTTCTTTACGACTTTTCTAACCCTCATATCAGTGAGGTTTATTTCACAAGCTTTCCCCACCTACGATCTCATGAGAGCCGTACAAATTCATTGCCATCACTCTGCAGTCAATCCAGTAACAAAAATACATGTACTACAAAACTGTCTCTAGACTATTTAGCTGCAGAGCATAGCACGCCAGACTACTCTGTCATAAATACTATTGAGTTCAGAAGAAGAAGAAAGCGAAGAAGAAGAAGAAAACGAAGAAGCAGAAGAAGAAGAAGAAGAAGAAGATGATGATGATGATGATGATGATGATAGGCAAAGTACGCAAATGTCTTAAGACCACAAATATTAGGAAGAGAGTGTGTAGTCAATGTGGCTTTTGAAATTCAAAACATGTTGACAAGGGCGGTTGTGTAATATACAAAAAAGAAGTCTGGTGTTACTTACGGAATGAACAAAAGGAAGCAGGCGTAGATGGCGAAGCTGATCACAGTCCAAATGACAAATCGCTTTGACCACTTTTTGATGTTATTTGGAGTCTTCCAGAAGGTAAGAATTTTCTCCATCATTTCTCGGATTTCTCAAATGCTGTGCACCTATACAATCTGACAAATGCAGCAGGAAAACATGTTTATTTTGACAGCTAATATTCAGTATGACTAGTGAACAACTGCCGAGATTTGATAGTGATCATTTCATGTAAATGGATATACAAGCCAAAGCTTAAATACTGAAGCGATTACTACACTCATCTCTGGAAGAGCTACTCTTCCACTACAGAGCAACATGGGCCGGGTTAGTAGAGCTTGCACGCTTATTCAAATCAACGCTAGGAGTAATATTTATAGAACTTGTAAATAATGTGAATAGTAGCACATGTCTAACCCAACACATACAAGTTTATATTTTTAAATTGTTGAGTGACTTCCTTCCAGTTTGTATTTTTCTTATCAAAATTTCTCATCAGAATTTATTCTGGCAGAAAGAGGAAATTAATACAGGAGAGACAGGGTTAAAGCGACATTTGATAGCCTGATTCTGGCCTGAATGCTAAGTGAAGGCCACCAGATGTGATAATGATGAATTCAGTCTTTACTTTAGTGTTTCGACATCCCAAGACTAATCCTACTCACTGACCTTTTATATGGCTATCTTTATCTTGTTTGTTATTGTTGTTTAGGCTGGGACTACTCGCATGGAAGTTGCATGGAATTCGAACACGTACACACGAAAAACAAACCGTAATGATCCTACACTTCAGCAAGTTTGTATTTTTCCCATGGACAGAGTTCAGGGTTCAAACCTGCCAAAGATGAAACTGCTAAGATCCTTCTATAACAAAAGAATCATAACAGACCCACAAGCAAACAGAGAAAGACTAGGAGAAGATAAAATAATAACAAAAGTACAGAGGAAAAAATAGAAAAAGGAATCGAATCTTCAGAAAATAAACATCACAATAACATCAATGACACATGGAAACTGCTAAGGAAATTATAAAATCAGCAGTAGAGAAAATACTTGGGCACACAACCAAATATGGAGTAACATAAATGCTTTCATAATATTTGCGAAGAAGCTGTCCAAAGGAAGAAGAAGGCAAGACAATTTTGGTCAAATGACAAGAACGACACATAAAAGAACAGAAATACAGGGATGCATGTAACTACAGCACAATAATTATTAGAAACCAACAACGAGAATATATGAAAAACCCCTTCCTTTTGGAAGATAGAAGGAGACCACCAAATTAAAGAAACAAGAAAATTCTTTAAAGATATAAAGACAGTAAAGAAAGGAAACCAGCAGCAAACACACAGTATGTTAGACTGTAAATTTGCTATGATAAACAATGAAATGAAAACATGTGAGAGGTGGAAAGAATATTTTGAACAATTGTCAAACTGTGAAAACCCAACAATTGAATAATATAGAAACATATAGAAACAGCGACACATGACCCCAGTATTGAAGAACCTGACATGGAAGAAGTAATGATAGCTATAGGACAACGAAAAACAATGAAGAAACGGGATCTGATGTAATTTATGCAAAACTGATTAAAGAAGGGGGAAGGGTACTCCATGAAATATTAGGCTCCCTCATACAACAAATATGGAGGGGAGACAAACTACCTGACGAATGGAATAAAGCGTTGATAATTCCCATCTACAAGAAATGAGATAAGAGATTATGTGAGAACTACAGAGGTATATTATTAGTACCTTCAAGCTATAAAATACTATCATTAATATTACTGAAATACCTACGTGGGGGAAATCTTAGGAGATTATCAAGTCGGGTTCAGAAGTAAAATATCATGGTGAACCGACTGTGCCTATTTCTCTCTTTCTCTCTCTCTCTCTCTCTCTCTCTGATATATCTGAGTGTTGTAGTTCCTTTGTATTATCTCCTTAATACTATCTGGTGTTCCTATCAGATTGTATTATCTCCTTAGTACTATCTGGTGTTCATATCAGAATGTATTATCTCCTTAATACTATCTGGTGTTAATATCATACTGTATTATCTCCTTAGTACTATCTAAATGTTCATATCATACTGTATTATCTCCTTAGTACTATCTGGTGTTCATATCAAATTGTATTATCTCCTTAGTACTATCTGGTGTTCATATCAGAATGTATTATCTCCTTAATACTATCTGGTGTTAATATCATACTGTATTATCTCCTTAGTACTATCTAAATGTTCATATCATACTGTATTATCTCCTTAGTACTATCTAAATGTTCATATCATACTGTATTATCTCCTTAGTACTATCTAAATGTTCATATCATACTGTATTATCTCCTTAGTACTATCTAAATGTTCATTTCAGAATGTATTATCTCCATACTACTATTTGGTGTTCATATCAGAATTGTTCCAGACTGAAACAGGCGTGAAACAAGGATGTATACTATCTCTCTTGCTCTGTGGAATTGTCAACGGCTTCATATTGAAAACATGCTGCACAGGTACTGATTAGGTACATGGGACTCAGCAAGAAGATCTTGATTTTGCTGATGACATAACTCATATCAGTGACAATATGAATTCGATGTAAGAAAAAACGAATATCCTGACTTCAGTGGCTAGCAAAATATGACTTGAAATTAACAAGGACAAAACAAAAATAATGAAACTTCGCATTAATCAAAAAGGAAAAAAATATACGTAGAAAGAACAGCTGTTGAAGAAGTAAACAAATTTGCATACCTTGGCAGCTACATAGACCAGGATGGTGACACCAGAAACGAGAATTAGAATTGCAAAAGCAACATCGACCTTCAAGAATCTTGAAAGCATATGCCACTCAAAAGTTATAAGCACAAAAACCAAGTTAAGACTATTCAATTCAAATATAATCCACCCTCATGATGATGCATGCTAAAGCTGAAAAACAACTTAAAAAATAGATACGAAACTAGACTCTTGACAACAAATGCCTAAGGAAAATACTCGGGACAAAATGCTACGATTTCAAGAACAACTCACAGATAAAGCAGATGACCGAGCAACAACCAGTCTCATGGGTGATCAGGAAAAGGAAATGGAGATATGTCGGTCACGTGATGAGAGGGAACAATCAGAGAATTCCGAAACACCCTATCCAGTGGAACACGACAGGCCAAAGAAAAAGAATCGACCACGTTAAACTCTAAAGAGAACATTATTAAGAGAGAAAGAGAGAGAGAGAGAGAGATGTATGGTGTAGTTTTACAAAGTGGCAGAAGGAGTGAGTAAAGTGAGAAAAAACGAATAGAAAGTATGAGAATGTATAAATGAAAAACATACAACATCCGATATCTCGGCGTGAGCCTTTTTCGAGGATTCATGCACAAACGAGACAAAAAAAAACAAATAACAAAACGAGGAACTTATCTTAATATGGCCTCCTCCAGAAGTAGGAAACAGAGAAATGCGTGTGCACTAGAAGATGCATAGAGACCACGCGGGCCACACAAAGGATAAGCCGATAGAGCCAATTGTAAAGAAGAGGTGGAGAGAGAGGAGGAAAACAGGTGGTTGAAGGCGGGAAGGGAAATTGGAACATGATAGCCGCTAGAGGAGAATGTGTTGGTTGAATGTGACTAGAGAACATGTTCTGGATAGCCGGAGGATCTCGTTCTCTGGACCTCTACATTGAAATCCCAACTCTTCGCCTTCCCGAGTACGACACTCTAACCTGACCCCAGAGGTGCAGCGCGCACTTTCGCAACTCTAGCGCAGACGAGATATCGTGATCAAGAGTGCAGACAAGGGCGGAGCAATTGTTTGTTGGAAGAAAGAATTGTACATCCAAGAGGCCATGGGCCAGATGAGCAACACTGAATTCTATGCCTCTCCCCCTCAAGATCCGACTCTGGCCAACAACCACCATGTTCGTGACACGATCAACGAACTCATCCACAAGACTGGTCTTTCTACCTCTGCTATTCATCTTCATATCAGTGACAGTTGCTTAGGGAAGCCAACCTTTTATCTACTCTCTAAGATTCAGAAATCAGGCAACCAGGGATGACCCATAGTGTCTGCTTGTTCCTGTCCTACAGAACAAATCTCTGACTTTCTTGACAGCATCTTTCAGCCTCTGGTCACTAGTCTGCCCACTTATCTTAAGGACACGAAACATCCTCTCATTGCTTTTGAGACCCTTACACTCTTGCATGGTCACACCTACCGCATTTTCACCCTTGATGTAGTGTCCTTATACACATCCATCCCGCATGATCAGGGACTTCAGGCCGTCAAGTTCTTTCTGAACAAAAGACGCAATCCCTCTATTTTTACGTCTACTATTCTGCGCCTTGATTGCTGCTTGGGTTTCTTGGTATGTTTCCAGAAGGTAGTTTACCATTGCTTTCCTTCCGGGCAGTGACTGTACTAGTCAGTGATCGTAGCCATTGTCCCTACATTGAGATCATCTGCCTACCATCATAGAATGGTGACCATAACCAACATTATCTGTCAGCTGCTCTCCCATTCCATCCACCACCAACTTAAATATTTTGGCCACATTAAACGTCATGATAATTTAGAGAAGACCGTATTGGAAGGATACATAATGGGAAAAAGAAAGAGAGGAAGACCGAAACGAAGATGGCTGCAAGACATCGTTGATGATCTGGAAATGGATGCAGCAGCAGCAGGCCATCTTGCTCACAACCGAGAGGCCTACAGGAGTGCTGTTTGGGAGGCAAAGTTCCGCAAGGGACATGCAAAGGAATGAATGAATGAATGAATTCTGCGCCTTACACAACTTGTCCTCCAACTCAATTCTTTTGAATTCAAGGGCCTTTACTTTGACCAGACTAGTGGTGTGGCCATGGGTACCAAAATGGGCCCCAGCTACGCATGTCTGTTCATGGACCACATCGAACATAAGGTTCTGAGAGCTTTTAGAGGCACCTTTGCCGCATTCTATAGACGCTACATAGATGACGGTATTGGGGTCACATCAATGCCAGAGGAAGATCTTGACAACTTCATCAGTTTTGTTAAGGAGTTCAATCCTGTCATTTCTTTCACCTCCTGTGTCTCTGCTACTTCCGCTAACTTCCTTGACATTGCCGTTACTATCGGCCCTACCGGAGCTTACTACTTCTATCCACTATAAGCCTACAGACTCTCACAGCTATATCTTGCGCTCTTCCTCCCATCCCAGATCGTGTAAGGACTCTATTCCTTTTTCCCAGCTTCTTAGGTTGCGATGTTTGTGTAATGAGGATTTGGATTTCCAGGATCAAGGCCATAAAATGCTAGATTTCTTCCGTCAACGCGGCTATCCAGAACATGTTCTCTCGTCATCTTGGAACTGCAATAGCCATTTATCGCAGCAACAGGCTAACTCCTAAACCGCACTGTAGCTCGGACAGAGTTTAATTGGTACTCACGCACCACCCTCATAGCTTGGCAGTTAAAACATGCTGTTTTGCCATCTCTATCTCCTAAAGACCGAGCCTGATACACGTGAACTTTTTGGGGAACCCCCATTGGTGGTCTACAGAAGGGACAAGAACCTCATGGACCTTTTAGTTCGTTGTCGCCTTAAGACAGATGATACTTTTTATGGTACCAGACGTTGCGGACGCCGAAGATGCAACACTTGTCCGTTTGTTGTCGAGGCTAGCCAGATCTCCTTCCCTAAGTCCACGTTATCAGTTCAGGAGGGTTTCACCTGCACTTCACGCAATGTTATTTATGCTATTATATGCAAACATTGTGGTATGAAGTGCATAGGCGAGACTGGTTTATGCTTAGGAGATCGTTTTCGTCATCACTTTAATGATATTTCTAAGAGTGCCTGGACACCTGTAGCTAAAAATCTTTGCCTTAGCAACCATTCGAGACAACAGGGCATTTCTGTTAGTGCGATCCGCTCTTGTTCTGCTGATGTACGATCTCGGAGGGTCCTAGAACAACGCCTTATTTTCCAGGCTGGCTGCCTCCACCCAGCTGGAATTAACAATGTCTTCACCTTTCTGTAACTTCTTTAGTTTTCCACCCCTTTTTTAATTTTGCTTCCTTTCTCGTAGCTACACCTCCCTACCGCCACCCTCTTTTCTTCTCTGGCAACATATTGGTGTTTATAGGGTCTTGTCCTATTAACCAGTTTCACATTTTCTCTCTGCAGGTGTTTCTGTTCTTCATTCATTATCTCTCCGCTTCCCCTTCCCCCTCCACCCCCCCCCCCGACAGCTTCTCCTCTAGCGGTTATCATGTTTCTATTGCCTCCCCTCCATTCAACCACCTCTTCTTTACGATTGGCTCTATCGGCTGATCCTTTGTGTAGCCCGCGTGATCTCTATGCATCTTCTGTTGGACACGCATTTCTCTGTTTCCTACTTCTGGAGGAGGCCATACTAAGATAAGTTCTTCGTTTTGTTTTGTTTTTTTCGTCTCATTTGTGCATACTTATTCTCGAAAAAGGCTCACGCCGAAATATCGGATGTTGTATGTTTTTTATTTATACATTCTCATACTTTCTATTCGCTTTTTCTCACTTTACTCACTCCTTCTGGCACTTTGTAAAAATACACCATACCCCTCTATCTATCATTTAAACCAGTTTTACTGCAGTCGCCATCTCTTTTTTTTTTTTTAAGAGATGACAATTTAGTAGGCATTAAACTCCTTGAGGAGGTTGAGAAGTTCGCTGAAAACAGGAAAACTTGGCGATCTACCATACAAGTCCTGTGTGGCGTTTAACGGCACGGGAAGGATATAAAATATAAGATAAGACTATCTGGTGTACTAATAACATACAAGTAGAGTCGAGGTTTTCACTCTTTCAAAACAGTTGAGCTCCATCCTTTTCGACGTCTGTTACATTTTCATCTCTTTATAACTCCTCCCCCAATCAGAGATTTGCCCCATGCAGAACTCTCCAAACACACTATCACACTTTCTAATACAAGACATATTTCAGAAGCTCACTCCAACAAAATACTCCAAGCTACATGTGTCATGCAGCCCAAAATATGACACACGCCACAATAATAAGTGTGTCATACACATAAATTTAGCATTTTGAACAAAATGTCATAAACCCCACAAATATGATACACATCGCAAAAAAATAAGTGTGTCATCCCCATAAATATGACACAACATCTTCAACAAAATGTGTCATAATATCAAGACATATCACACCCAAAAATCTATACAACATAGCAAAAGTCATGTAACTACTCAAGATAGGTACCATATATACACACGGCTATCTGGTAGCCTGATTCATCAGTTTGAAATATTGCATATCTTGCGTTACACTCGCGGTATGCATTAAGTGTGAGAGTTAAAACAATATACCACCGGTCGCTAAAAAAAAAAAGGACTGTTCTACAAAAATGTCATAATACACAACCAATGACACAATACACAACAATACAAGTTAAAAAACCAATGCATATGAAAATACATTACGGTCAAACACACAAACAACATAAAAAAACACAGACGTAACTATAGTTTGACCTTACTAGGGAAAAAAAAAACATTTTCAGCAACAACAACATCCCAATAAAAAGTTACACAAGACCGCCCCAACAGTAAGCTGTCACTAGAAGATACACATATCCCATTTACACTCCCGCTGCCAGACAAGGTGTAAGTGAATATTCAACAGAAACAAAAGCAGTCACACCTCCACGAGATCTCGAGGAACACGCAGTGAACTAGATAACACACGAGGAACACAAAGTTAACTAGATAACACACGAGGAACACACAGTGAACTGGATAACACATGAGGAACACACAGTGAACTAGATAACACACGAGGAACATACAGTGAATTAGATAACACACGAGGAACACACAGTGAACTAGATAACACACGAGGAACACACAGTGAACTAGATAACACACGAGGAACATGGAGTGAATTAGATAACACACGAGGAAAACAAAGTGAACTAGATAACACACGAGTGCACCCCTGGACTTAAACTTACACGCAATCACGAGACACTGCGGACAAAAAAGATGCCTTTATGACACTTGCACACTGACAACTGATCTTCAAGCATCCTAATCCGTGCTTGAAAGCTAATAAAGTCTTCAACTCATCCGACACACACACAAAAGCACTGTACAGAAAAAAAAATGGCCTGAATGATATAGCGCAAATACACATGGCAAGCAACACATGAAGTTACTTACCTAAGCACAAACTCAGATATCATTACCTACATACGTTACCATTCATAAGCAAACGTCTACTAATACAATTCCTATGATGTTAGTAGCCTCCATACACAAGGTGACGACCTCTCCTTCGGAATAAATTTTCTCCCAAAAGTTCTTCAATGTAACATCTCCTGTAGATAGGCTGGGTGTAAATAGTTCCACCCAAGCGGGACGAAACAAAAGAGGAACAGGATCGCAAACAGGCATAGAGAGCCAGGTACACCCCCTCCCCTCCTCCGGTCTATTAAGATGTGGTAGGATCCGGATACTGCAATCAATAATTCTAGAGAGCCAGACAATTCCCCTCCTCCCCCCCCCCCCAACCTTTTTCCAAGAGCAACAAAAGAGCCCGGAGTTAGCTCCCTCCTTAAACAGCAAGAGAGCCAGGGTTTGGCCCCCTCTAGGAACAGCAACTGGACATGATACAAGAGGACTCCATAGCGTTGTCGCAGACATACGCAGATGATCAAATTAGGACATCGAAAGGTCAAGGTAACGAACCCGATTCAATACCCGTGCACCAAGTGCATTCATGAAATACGCGGTGAGACAAACACAGGTGATAAAACACTGCAGTCTGAGACGATCACTTGTTAGCGAAAGTGCATTAAGATGTAGAAGACCGCAGTCACCCATTCTTATCTCTCTCTCTCTCTCTCTCTCTCTCTGAACCTTAAGTGGTCAAGGCACATGGGGCTTCCGCAAGGGTTTTCCACAAATGCCTGTCTTTCGCCTTTTTTTCTGCTCTTGCCCAGGTGAGCCCTCTATTGCTCAACATCCTTTCTGTTGTTCTTCTCCATGTCTCTTTTGGTCTACCCTTACTTCTGTTCCCCTGTGGTGTCCATCTTAGTGCTATTTTTGGTAGTGAGTTGTCACTACCATCGCCAGCGTCTTTCCTCAGTAATTGTTGTCAGTGACTTCATCTGCATTTCTGCCAATAAGATGTTATTTCTTATGGTGTTTGGCCAAAATATTTTTCTAATTCTTCGTAAACATTTAGTTTGGAAAGAATTCAACTTGTTTTCTATGGTTTTGGTGATTTTCCAGCATTCACTTCCATAGAGTAGTACACTTAGAACATTACTCTTAAATATACTGATTTTCATATTTATGCTTAGTTTTTTTGATTTACCCATTCTTATAGAGGAAACGAAATACAAGAATCATTGCCACGTGATGTACTTCACTGGTTTAACACACTATGGACTGGGGGAGAGGAATGACAGAGGTAGTAAATTAATTGAATGGGCAAGAATACATAACATGGTTGTAAGAAACACTGGTTTAAACAACATCCCCGAAGACTGGCAACGTGGTGCAGCCCAGACAAAAAGACTTGTAACCAGAAAGACTACGTATTAATCAAAAAACGATTCCGGAATGCATTACTGACAACAAAAACCATGCCAGGAGCTGACTGCAATAGTGACCACGACTCACTCTGTGGAAAAAATTAAAATACAGCTAAAGAAAGCATGCAGAAAAGTGAGAAACAGCATACTGAATGCACAACTTCTTTAAAATGACCAAGAACTACGAGAAAATACAGATTTATTATAACAAAAAATTTGCAAAATCAAAGATAAATAGTATGAATGAACAATGGACAAAGTTAGGTGATTCTATCCATCAAACTGGTACAGAGATAATATCACCGAAGAAAGAGGCTCCAAGAATAAATAGATGACAGGTGACATCTTGGGACTGAAGGAGGTAAAAATAACCAAGAAAAAAAAATAGCAGAATAAATAAAGAAATAAAAAAGACACAAATACAGAGAAGCAAAGGAAGTGTGGTTAAATAAACAGTGCAGAAAAATACAGAGTACTCCCATAATAAAGACAGCAAAAACATGCACAAACGAATTAGTGAGCTCACTGGTAGGAAGACAAAATATACCACAGGATGCCTGAAATCAAAAGAAGGTAAAATGTTAATGGGAAAAGAAGACATTGTGGACAGGTGGACAGAGTACATGGATGAGCTATATGGAGGAGAAAGACCAGAATTAACACCAGATACTGAAAACTGTGATGGACCACCAGTACTTGACGATGAAATTATACACGTAATCAAACATACGAAGGAAGGAAAATTGACTGGGTCTGATAATATAACAATAGAGCAAATAGAGGAACTAGAAGAGATAGGAATACAAATAATAACCAAGTTACCGAATGACATTTAAAACAGTAGTTATATGCCCACAAGAATGTCGGCAAAATTAAACCAGGCATCACAGGCCGAGCGAAGATGAGGCTGACAGCTGATGTTACAGGTTAGCAAACAGATGAGGCTGACAAGTGACGTTACAGGTTAGCAAACAGATGAGGCTGACAGTTGTTGACATCACAGGTTAGTAAACAGCTGAGACTGATAGTTGTTGACATCACAGGTTAACAACCAGCTGAGACTGATAGTTGTTGACATCACAGGTTAGCAAACAGCTGAGACTGACAGTTGTTGAAATCACAGGTTAGCAAACAGCTGAGACTGATAGTTGTTGACATCACAGGTTAGCAATCAGCTGAGACTGACAGTTGTTGACATCATTGGTTAACAACCAGCTGAGACTGACGGTTGTTGACATTATTGGTTAACAACCAGTTGTGACTGAGAGTTGACATCACAGGTTAACAACCAGCTGTGACTGACAGTTGACATCACAGGTTAACAAACAGCTGAGACTGACAGTTGACATCACAGGTTAACAAACAGCTGAGACTGACAGTTGACATCACAGGTTAGCAAACAGCTGAGACTAACAGTTGACATCAAAAGTTAGCAAACATCTGTGACTGACATTAGACATCACAGGATTCGCAAACATTTGACGCTTACAGTTGACATCACAGGTTATCAAACAGCTGAGGCTGACAGTTGACATCACAGGTTAGCAAACAGCTGAGATTGACAACTGATATCACAGGGTAGCATATAGATGAGTCTGACAGTTGACATCACAGGTTAGCAAACAGATGAGGCTGACAGTTGACATCACAGGTTAACAAACAGATGCGGCTGGCAACTGACATCACAGGTTAGCAAACAGCTGAGACTGACAGTTGTTGACATCACAAGTTAACAAAGAGCTGAGACTGACAGTTGACATCACAGGCTAGCAAACAACTGAGTCTAACAGTTGACATCAAAAGTTAGCAAACATCTGTGACTGACATTAAACATCACAGGATTCGCAAACAGTTGAGGCTGACAGTTGACATCACAGGTTAGCAAACAGCTGAGGCTGACAGTTGACATCACAGGTTAGCAAACAGATGAGGCTGACAGTTGACATCACAGGTTAGCAAACAGATGAGGCTGACAGTTGACATCACAGGTTAGCAAACAGATGAGACTGACAGTTGACATCACAGGTTAGAAAACAGCTGAGACTGACAGCGAACATCACTGGTTTTTTTTAAACTTTATTTTCATTCAACAATCAACAATTTCATACACAACTGAAATGATTGTGAAGTGGGGGTGATTGCTCGTGGAGTGAAATAATGAGATGGTGGTCTTTTACAAACCATGAGGTGATAGCGTGGAGTATGATAAAGTTAATACTTTGTACATAAAATGTGAAAACAATGGTGTACAGTAATAGTATCACACACACACACACACACCCACACACACTCTCTCTCTCTCCCACACTTAACCTTGTTATAGCGTCAGGGCTTTGTTTTGTATCGTGGGTAGGGGTGATAAAAAAGGCGTCGTGGGCTTGTTTTTATCTCTATTGTCGTGTCGTTGTCTCTGTCTGCGTTGTGCCTTGTTTATCTCCAAACATTTTTTTTTCCTAATATTTTATATGCAAATTCAGCAAGCACCAAAACCACCAAGGGCGAGTCAACCGAGCCAGGTCATTTTTTTTTGTTGGTTTTTTGTTTGTTTGTTTTTGTTTTTGTTTTTTTGTTTGGGTTTTTTTTTTTTTGGCTTGTTTTTTTTTTCAAATTTTTCCAGACAAAAAAAAAACTTTCAAATAAACAATAACGAAGCATGTACAAGTGACGTGAGTTAAGGATGATTGCTCGTGGAATGAAATAATGAGATGGTGGGCTTTACAAACCATGAGGTGATAGCATGGAGTATGATAACGCGAATACTTTGTACATAAAACGTTACAACAAAGGTGTATAGTAATAGTATAACCACACACACACACACACTTCCTCTCACCTACTATCAGGACCCTTTCTCCCTCTCTCACTCTCTCTCTCTCTTCGTTAACTTTTTCTCTAGTGATGTACAGTGTTTGTACTCGGCTAAGGCCTTCTCTTTCACTCACGGGGTGTACACAGAAATAAATATGCCCTCGAGTCACTCGTATTCGGGTCACCGCAGTGGAGGGTTATGGTCAGGTAAACAAAGGCACTGTTCAAGAACATGAGTTGGGAATGCCCGCCCGTGAACTGAAATATTGAAAAGGCGGGCTTGAATGAAAACATGTGGTAATGGCATGGTATGTACATCTGAAGTTAACATTTAAACACAAAAGGGGGTGGGGTTGTGGAGGGGGGGGGGGTTTGCCAAAAACTAGAAACTGGTTGAAAGCTGTAACAATTTTTGTTTGAAAATGTACAGGAGAATTTCTTTTGTAAAAATTCTATTTTCAAATGTGGCCTTATTCCTACATGACCAAACAACATACCTAAACTCAGCAAGGAGGATGATACACTGCGTATGGCTGTTTGTTTCTGTTCGAGGAATGGTGTTTAACATTATTGCTCTGTATATGTCTACTTTCTCTGCTGTTCTTGTTGCTATCTCTTGAGTCAAAAATTCTAAGGCTAAAGAAACGGTTCTGCACTGAAAGAAAATGTAAGATAACAAATATTGTAGGATTAAACCTCGAAAAAATCGTAGACAAAGCACTTTAGTGAGACGTGAGAGAAAGAAAAATCACAAGAGAATTACCTGGGATTCGAACACGGACTCCGGTAGGACGAGCAGCCGTCTAGCCACGAGAGAACAGCTTACTATCGACTTAGCCAACTAGCACCCCATAAAAGGTGTTTTGTTGACATAGTCTTTAGCAGCTGCTTAGCAGACATGAGAGATCGTGACACCCGGAAAGAAACGAGGTCGTGACACACAGAAATTCCGTAGCTTTGATTCATTCTCTCTAGCAGGTACCAACTAGACAAACATACACACGGTCTCCTGCCATGTCTGGTGCAAATTTGAACAACAATAACAAACGAACGAATACTTACAAATACGAATACAGTCCGTGTTCGAATCCCAGGTAATTCTCTTGTGATTTTTCTTTCTCTCACGTCTCACTAAAGTGCTTTGTCTACGATTTTTTCGAGGTTTAATCCTACAATATTTGTTATCTTACTTTACCGTACCAAAACCTCGCAGTTTCCTATTTATACAAAATTGTTCCTTAAAAACTATACCTGAAACTAACTTCATGTAATAAGTATTCGTTCGTTTGTTATTGTTGTTCAAGTTTGCACCAGACATAGCAGGAGACTGTGTGTATGTTTGTCTAGTTGGTACCTGCTAGAGAGAATGAATCTAAGCTACGGAATTTCTGTGTGTCACGACCTCGTTTCTTTCCGGGTGTCACGATCTCTCATGTCTGCTGACTAGTTGCTAAAGACTATGTCAACAAAACACCTTTTATGGGGTGCTAGTTGGCTAAGTCGATAGTACGCTGTTCTCTCGTGGCTAGACGGCTGCTCGTCCTACCGGAGTCCGTGTTCGAATCCCAGGTAATTCTCTTGTGATTTTTCTTTCTCTCACGTCTCACTAAAGAGGTTTTTTTCGAGGTTTAATCCTACAATATTTGTTATCTTACTTTACCGTACCAAAACCTCGTAGTTTCCTATTTATACAAAACAAGAAACACTGGTTTAAACAACATCCCCGAAGACTGGCAACGTGGTGCAGCCCAGACAAAAAGACTTGTAACCAGAAAGACTACGTATTAATCAAAAAACGATTCCGGAATGCATTACTGACAACAAAAACCATGCCAGGAGCTGACTGCAATAGTGACCACGACCCACTCTGTAGAAAAAATTAAAATTAAGCTAAAGAAAGCATGCAGAAAAGTGAGAAACAGCATACTGAATGCACAACTTCTTTAAAATGACCAAGAACTACGAGAAAATACAGATTTATTATAACAAAAAATTTGCAAAATCAAAGATAAATAGTATGAATGAACAATGGACAAAGTTAGGAGATTCTATCCATCAAACTGGTACAGAGATAATATCACCGAAGAAAGAGGCTCCAAGAATAAATAGATGACAGGTGACATCTTGGGACTGAAGGAGGTAAAAATAACCAAGAAAAAAAAATAGCAGAATAAATAAATAAAAAAAGACACAAATGCAGAGAAGCAAAGGAAATGTGGTTAAATAAACAGTGCAGAAAAATACAGAGTACTCCCATAATAAAGACAGCAAAAACATGCACAAACGAATTAGTGAGCTCACAAGTAGAAAGACAAAATATACCACAGGATGCCTGAAATCAAAAGAAGGTAAAATGTTAATGGGAAAATAAGACATTGTGGACAGGTGGACAGAGTACATGGATGAGCTATATGGAGGAGAAAGACCAGAATTAACACCAGATATTGAAAACTGTGATGGACCACCAGTACTTGACGATGAAATTATACACGCCATCAAACATACGAAGAAAGGAAAATTGACTGGGTCTGATAATATAATAATAGAGCAAATAGAGGAACTAGAAGACATAGGAATACAAATAATAACCAAGTTACCGAATGACATTTACAACAGTAGTTATATGCCCACAAGAATGTCGGCAAAATTAAACCAGGCATCACAGGCCGAGCGAAGATGAGGCTGACAGCTGACGTTACAGGTTAGCAAACAGATGAGGCTGACAGCTGACGTTACAGGTTAGCAACCAGCTGAGACTGATAGTTCTTCACATCACAGGTTAGCAAACAGCTGAGACTGACAGTTGTTGACATCACAGGTTAGCAAACAGCTGAGACTGATAGTTGTTGACATCACAGGTTAGCAAACAGCTGAGACTGACAGTTGTTGACATCACAAGTTAGAAAACAGCAGAGACTGACAGTTGTTGACATCACAGGGTAGCAAACAGCTGAGACTGACAGTTGTTGACATCACAGGATAGCAAACAGCTGAGACAGACAGTTGACATCACAGGGTTAGCAAACAGCTGCGACTGACGGTTGTTGACATCACTGGTTAACAACCAGTTGTGACTGAGAGTTGACATCACAGGTTAACAACCAGCTGTGACTGACAGTTGACATCACAGGTTAACAAACAGCTGAGACTGACAGTTGACATCACAGGTTAACAAACAGCTGAGACTGACAGTTGACATCACAGGTTAGCAAACAGCTGAGACAGACAGTTGACATCACAGGTTAGCAAACAGATGAGACTCACAGATGACATCACAGGTTAGCAAATAGCTGAGGCTGAAATTGACATAATTAGCTAGGAATCACCTGAGATTGACATTTGACATCACAGGTTAGCAAATAGCTTAGTCTGACAGTTGACATCACTGGATAGTAACAGCTGAGACTGACAGTTGACATCACAAGTTAGCAAATAGCTGAGGCTGACACTTGACGTCACAGGTTAGCAAACAGAGAACGGTGACATTTGACATCACAGGTTAGAAAATAGCTGAGACTGACAGTTGACATCACAGGTTAGCAAACAGATGAGGCTGACTGTTGACATCACAGGTTAGCAAACAGATGCGGCTGACAACTGACATCACAGGTTAGCAAACAGCTGAGACTGACAGTTGTTGACATCACAGGTTAACAAAGAGCTGAGACTGACAGTTGACGTCACAGGTTAGCAAACAACTGAGTCTAACAGTTGACATCAAAAGTTAGCAAACATCTGTGACTGACATTAGACATCACAGGATTCGCAAACATTTGAGGCTTACAGTTGACATCACAGGTTAGCAAACAGCTGAGATTGACAACTGTTATCACAGGGTAGCAAATAGATGAGTCTGACAGTTGACATCACAGGTTAGCAAACAGATGAGGCTGACAGTTGACATCACAAGTTATCAAACATCTGAGGCTGACAGTGGACATCACAGGTTAGCAAATAGCTGAGACTTACAGTTGACATCCCAGTTTAACAAACATCTGAGGCTGACAGTTGACATCACAGGTTAGCAAACAGATGAGACTGACAGTTGACATCACAGGTTAGAAAACAGCTGAGACTGACAGCGAACATCACTGGTTTTTTTTAAACTTTATTTTCATTCAACAATCAACAATTTCATATACAACTGAAGTGATTGTGAAGTGGGGGTGATTGCTCGTGGAGTGAAATAATGAGATGGTGGGCTTGTACAAACTATGAGGTGATAGCATGGAGTATGATAAAGTTAATACTTTGTACATAAAATGTGAAAACAATGGTGTACAGTAATAGTATCACACACACACACACTCTCTCTCTCTCACTTAACCTTGCTATAGAGTCAGGGCTTTGTTTTGTGTCGTGGGTAGGGGTGATAAAAAAGGCGTCGTGGGCTTGTTTTTATCTCTATTGTCGTGTCGCTGTCTGTGTCTGCCTTGTGCCTTGTTTATCTTTAAACTTGGTTTCCATGTTATCTTAAACCCCCTCCAGGGTAGAGATGTCTGTAACATCACTGGTTGAGTGGCAGAATTTCGAAAACGGAGATGGTGTCTTGACCAGATCTTTATTCCAAGAAGAGTACTTGAAGAACATATTGAAAAGCAATCCTAAATTTTATAGACTTTAAAAAGGCATTTGAAAGTATACAGAAAGATTCATGATGGAGAATTTTAAGACTGTATGGAATACCATCTAAAACTGTCAACATCAGTAAAGATTTCTACAATGAAATGCAGTCAACACAGAAGAAGAAAAGAGCGAATGGTTCCAAACTGAAACAGGCGTGAGACAAGGATGTATATTATCTCCCTTAATTTTTAAAAATTGTGATAGACTTCATAATAAAAATAAACAACATCCCAGAAGACTGGCAACGTGGTGCAGCCCAGACAGAAAGACTTTTAACCAGATAGACTATGTATTAATCAACAAACGGTTCCAGAATGCATTACTGACAACAAAAACCATGCCAAGAGCTGACTACAATAGTGACCACCACCCACTCTGTGGAAACAAAAAATAAAATAAAGCTAAAGAAAGCATGCAGAAAAGCGAGAAACATCAAACTGAATGCAAAACCTCTTTAAAGGAAAAAAAACAAAAATAATGAAACTTCGCATTAATTAAGGAGGAAAAATATACGCAGAAGGAGCAGCTGTTGAAGAAGTTCACTTAATATGCATACGTGGCAGCTACATATACCAGGATAGTGACACCAGGAAAGAAGTTAGAATTAGAAGTGCGAAAGCAACATTGACCTTCGGGGATCTTGAGAAATATGGCACTCATAATGTATAAGCACAGAAACCAAGCTAAGATGATTCAGTTCAAATGTAATATCCACCCTCATTTATGCACGTGAAAGCTGGAAAACAACTAAAGAAATAGAGAAGAGATTAGACTCTTTTGAAAACAAATGCCTAAGGAAAATACTCTGCATAAAGTGGAGCGAATTCAAGAACAACGCAGAAATAAGGTAGATGAGCAAACAGCAACCAGTCTTATGGGTGATCAGAATAAGGAGATGGATGTATATTGGTCACGTGATGAGAAGAAATAATCAGAGAATCCCAGAGCAAGCTATAATGTGGAATAAAAAAAAGACTGAAGAAAAAGAGGTCGACCACCTTAAACTCTAAGTGGACATTGCTAAGAAAGGCCAAATTAGTAGGCATAAGACCCATTGATGAGGTTGAAAAGCTCTCTGAAAACAGGAATACTTGGCGAACTACCATGCAAGCTCTATGTGACGTTTAAAAGTATGGGAAGGGTATAATATGATGATGCCTATTAAGTTATGAAGCCACTTTACTGCGTTATTGGGGCATTCGTTAATCAGGTGTTGTTGTGCCTTCATGCGCACGAAGATTCTGGTTTGTGTATTATCTTGAAGTCGTGTTTTCTGAGTGTCACTGGAGTAGTTATTCATCGACTCCAGCCATCAACTTCACGTTCCTTGATTAGTTAATCACTGTCTCCAGCCATTCTTCACTTCCAGGCTCTTTCAAACCTAAAGTTAGCAACACACTGATACGGAAGTCAAGCCAGTCCTGCGTAACACTTGACATGAGAATTTATTGATGGAATGGATGAAAATGCAGATGGTGATGACGATAATCTGACCGTCGGCGGTTTTCCCTGCCACTTGTCGAGTCCACTTATACTTGCAAAACTCCAGGACATTTCTCGGACAGAGACATCACGAAAACCATCCACTCAGGTACACATCCACAACAAGGAGTAACTCGATCAGCTTTTTCCCCACTAGCCCCAGATACGGGATTTACAAACCACGTGACCTTCTGGAAGGATCTCGACTGTGTACTATGTGACTGTGTACAACACCATAAACTGGGAAATAATGAAAAAAGGAGGGGGGGGGGCGAAATTTCCAACTCATGTGATACACTTAATATCACTGTTATATCTGGACAAACAGGCAGCAGTAAGTTATAAACGGCGAAACAACAGGTTGGTTTGACATAAAACAAGGCGTCCGTCAAGGGAGTATACTTTCACCTTACTTATTTAACTTGTATACTGAAAATATAATGAGGAATGTTAGAGAAGATGTTGACTAAGAGCATTGCGACATCATTAAAATTGGAGGTTATCTTCTTCTTCTTCTTCGTTCGCTTCTACCACCAAAACCGCACTGTGATCCTACTGAATTTACGCTTGTGGTCCTCATTAGGTCCGGTGGTCCCCTGTGTGGTCCCCGAAAAGACCACACGAGATCCACGAGAGGACCACACGGGCTTCAGATTATCACAGGGCTTTAGCCTATATTCTTGATGGGTCTTTGAAGCGGGATTGCGTGACACCGTGGTTTTCATTGCACCAGTTTAGTCTAGGGTTGGACTTTCTCACCGGAAGACCTCGACGTGTTTAGGATATCAGTGCATCCCCGCTGGGTGAGAGGCGGTAGCCCACCCAGGCCAGAGTTGGACCTTCTCACCGGAAAACCTCGACGTGTTTTGAGATACCCGTGTATCACCGCCGGGTGAGAGGTGGTTGCCCATCCAGTCCAGAGTTGGACTTTCTCACCGGAAAACCTCAGCGTGATTAGGATACGCAAACATCCCCGCCGGGTGAGAGGTGGTTGCCTATCTAGACTTCCCTGGTCCAGTGTCTCCGACTTCAGCATTTTGCAGTCGTGGCCGCTACCCTTCCTAGTTTTGACCAGGATGGAGCTTTTGTCCAGGAGGACGAATCTTCGCCACTAGTGACTTCCAGACCAGAGGTGCCGTGATTTGACTGTTTGCTTCGCTTTATCCTTTCTACCACCTTTTCCGCAGTGATGCTGCGCGGCAACCTCATTTGCACCTTTCTTCATTGGCCGGGAGGAGCACCGCTCCACGCACGGCAGCTGAAGATCTCGCCAACAGCGGCAGATGAGCTACCAAACGTGCCACTCATCTACCCTAAGTAACTGGTTTTCAGGCGCCAGATATTCGCCCTCGCCCCTTCTCCTGTCAGTTCAAACAGTTCTGCCACGGGAAGGCCAGGAGCTGGACTTGACTGCCAGAGGCTGTTTGAGGCGCATTTGCAGTCCTTAGAACCTATAACACAGATGACTCCATATTTGAAAACATGGTGTCTGTCAATAACTCTTATGGTGATTTCAAGTATAAAGGAATAATTAAGGGGGGAGGGGTGCTTTCATGTCAGAAGAAGAGGTACAACAGGTGGTACATTACTGGCTGTGTACTCAAGCAAAATTACTTATTAACACAGAAATCCACGAATGTAATGTAGACAGAAAGATCTCTACTTATGCTTCATTGATTACACCAAGGCATTCGATAAGGTGAAACATAATGAGACTAAAATGCTTGAAGATATCAAAATAGACGGCAAAGATCTGAGGATTGTAAAACATCTATACTGGCAGCAAGAAGTAGCAATTCGAGTTAAAAACAGAACTGAAAAATATCAACCTATAAAACAAGGAGTGTGACAAAGATGTGTACTATCTCCACACCTTTTTTCTCTATATAGTGAGAATATTCTAGGAATGATCATCACAGAACCAGGCATAAAAATTGGAGGATACAATATTAACAACCTTCGGTATGCTGTCGACACAGTACTGATAGCTGAGAACCAACAAGACTTGCAAAATCTCTTGGATAAAGTCGCCAAAGAAAGTGAACAGAAAGGCCTTACTTTGAACATAAAAAAAGACAGAGACTATGGTTATATCCAAGAAACAGAATCCACCAGCATGCAGTATAAAAATAAATGGAACTATTCTAATATAGGTGCAGAAATTCAGATACCTTGGAGCAGTAATAACTTCAGATGGGAAATGCAGAATAGAAATTAGGAACAGAATAGGCCAAGCAAAGACTGCATTTCAGAGAATGAGAAACATTAACCAACACATCTTTATCAATGAATGTTAGAAAACAAGTCCTAAAATGCTATATTGAACCTATCTTGTTATATGGAAGTGAATCATGGACAATAGGCTGGTCTGCACAAAAATCATTGGAAATTTGATTTATTAGAAGAATGTTGCAAATCCCCTAGATAGTAAAAATAACTAATGAAGAATGTATGAGAAGAGCTGGAGAGACAAAAAATCTTGTTAAAAAAATAAGAGAGAGACAATGTACTTTCATAAGACATGTAATGAGAAGAGGGGGCATTGAAAATATTATAACAACAAGAAAAATAGAAGGAAGAAGATCAAGAGGAAGACCAAGAGAAATGATACTGGAAAGTCTGACATGATGGTGTGAGAGGAGATCACCAACTGAGCTAATGGCCTGCATGAAGGATCATGTACTCTGGAGAAGCATAATAGCCAACCCCAGTCCGCACGGCACTTGATGATGATGATGATAATGAAGACTATATAGAAAAATGATGCAGTTATGTGATATTTTTGCATCAATAAATCATATGGGGGGGGGGGTGTGTGTGTGTGTGTGTGTGTGTGTGTGTGTGTGTGTGTGTGTTGTGTGTGTGTGTGTGGTGTGTGTGTGTGTGTGTGTGTGTGTGTGTGTGTGTGTGTGTGTGTGTGTGTGTGTGTGTGTGTGTGTGTGTGTGTGTGTGTGTGTGTGTGTGTGTGTGCGTGTGTGTGTGTGTGTGTGTGTGTGTGTGTGTGTGTGTGTGTGTGTGTGTGTGTGTGTGTGTGTGGTGTGTGTGTGTGTGTGTGTTGTGTGTGTGTGTGTGTGGTGTGGTGTGTGTGTGGTGTGTGTGTGTGTGTGTGTGTGTGGTGTGTGTGTGTGTGTGTGTGTGTGTGTGTGTGTGTGTGTTAAGTTCTCATCTGGATTACTGATAATTACTAAAAGTTATTTTATGCTCACATGAATTATAATTCATATATATCCTTATGCTTAATTATAATCATTAACACATACTACACTGAAATAATCAATAAACATGTCTCTAAAAATGTATCAATTAATCAAGTTATCAATCAAATTTCCATTAATATGATTCATAACATGACTTTTTAAAAAATTAAACATTAAAAATGATTATGTGTGTGCAAGTAAAGGCAGCAGATGTTACTACCAAAACTTTAAAGGAGAGCAAACAAAATTATTCTTTCCTCATGAATATACATGAATTTATTATTTGTGCTAATTACAGTCACAAGTTTGCAATGAAGTAGTGGAAATCAATGTACTATTAGTTCTCAAGTAAGATATTTTCAACATAGGAACAGGTTCTGTTCAAAGAATCATCACTAGATTGTGGAATTCAATGTTTTCTACTTACACTAAGATCTAACATAATCTCTTTTGTAAAAAAAATTTGGTAATATGAGCATGCTTTGTAATCTACCCTCCTCTTTTCATACACCAATCTAACAAGTGATCTCTGCTTAAAATCTTTGTATCCTTATGTAGTACTTAGTATGCTTAGTTAGCTCGTTGTCTAAGCATTCATGGCAAGCAGTGTTGTTTTCTCAATGTTCTATATTCTTTCTAAACTTTCCTTCATCAGTCACTCCCCATATTGTCTTCTCAGTGTTCTATATTCTTTCTGAACCTTCCTTCATCCACCCCTCCCCATATTGTCTTATCAGTGTTCTATATTCTTTCTGAACCTTCCTTCATCCACCCCTCCCCATATTGTCTTCTCAGTGTACGCTATTCTTTCTGAACCTTCTTTCATCCACCCTCTCCATATTGTCTTATCAATGTTCTATATTCTTTCTGAACCTTCTTTCATCCACCCTCCCCATATTGTCTTATCAATGTTCTATATTCTTTCTGAACCTTCCTTCATCCACCCCTCCCCATATTGTCTTATCAGTGTTCTATATTCTTTCTGAACCTTCTTTCATCCACCCCTCCCCATATTGTCTTATCAGTGTTCTATATTCTTTCTGAACCTTCCTTCATCCACCCCTCCCCATATTGTCTTCTCAATGTTCTATATTCTTTCTGAACCTTCCTTCATCTACCCCTCCCCATATTGTCTTCTCAATGTTCTATATTCTTTCTGAACCTTCCTTCATCCACCTCTCAACATATTGTCTTCTCAATGTTCTATATTCTTTCTGAACCTTCCTTCATCCACCCCTCCCCATATTGTCTTCTCAATGTTCTATATTCTTTCTGAACCTTCTTTCATCCACCCCTCCCCATATTGTCTTATCATTGTTCTATATTCTTTCTGAACCTTCTTTCATATACCCCTCCCCATATTGACTTCTCACTCTTTTATCATTTATGCCACCTCTGCAGCTTTTGTCTGGGCCATGGATATCTGTTGGGGACATTTTTCATCTATTTTCATGTTTTTATCTGTTGTGTTCTTTTTGTACACGATCCTTGAAATATCGGACTGTTGTATGTTCTTCATTAGTATATGTCCATCTTGCTTTCTGCCATTCTTGTTTCTGCACACTTTCCTCACTCTATCTTTTTGTAAAACTGAACTATACACCTCCATCTACTTTCATTAAAATGAGTGCAATCTTGTGTCTCGCCACAACACATGGAATCAGAAAATTCTCAATGAAACATGATCTCCACAAGAAGAATGATCAGAGATGAAAAAGAATTGCAGATGGGCAAGTCGGCATGTCAGCAAATCAGATTTGGCCAATATCTGTCCTACCTTCTGGTGACACTACTGGTAAAAGAGTCCTGTGTTACTTCAGATTAGAGTGACCATGTGTTCCTCAACATGATGGAAGTCCAGCAAGATGTCTGCTTCTGTAGTCCACTGGAAGTTGGAGGTTATGAAATACCAGATATTAGATATGCTGATGACACAGCACAAAAATAAATTGAAAATTTAATTATGTCAGTCCGAAAGAAGAGTGAAGAGCAAAACCTTTATTTTAATCCAAAGAAAACTAAATTGATGGCAACTGACAAAACAAATAAGGCAGCTGAAATATATATCAACGAGGAAAAATCCTTACCATCGTAAGAAGTTTCTTACCTTCAGACCGGCGATGGTTGTGTTGTGTCGTTACGGTAATTTTTGAGATCTAGGTGCAACCCATATTCACTAGCCAGAGTTCTTTCACTGGGAGGTATAATAGGGCTTTGACTTGCTATGGCTTTGCCAAAACAGGAACTATTAACCAAGCAGTAAGTACGGGCCACTGAACATAACCTCGCTCAAGCTGAATACTGTGCTTCGCTCCCTCCAGTGTTGCTACATTTCAGTTACTTTTCGGCAGTTTTATACTTACGGTTTTAGGCTACAGTTTATTGTTAGGGGTTTGTTGGAACTGACAGCTTTAAATACAAGTTTTCTTTGCATTAAGATAAAGAGAACTAAATTTATGACCATATATCTGCTCATGTTTTTGAATGTACAAATATCTGCCCGTGTATCTGAATGTACATATCTCTGCCCATGTATCTGAATGTACATATCTCTGCCCATGTATCTGAATGTACATATCTCTGTCTATGTATCTGAATGTACATATCTCTGTCTATGTATCTGAATGTACATATCTCTGTCTATGTATCTGAATGTACATATATCTGCCCATGTATCTGAATGTACATATCTCTGCCCATGTATCTGAATGTACATATCTCTGTCTATGTATCTGAATGTACATATATCTGCCCATGTATCTGAATGTACATATCTCTGCCCATGTATCTGAATGTACGTATCTCTGCCTGTGTATCTGAATGTACATATCTCTGCCCATGTATCTGAATGTACATATCTCTGCCCATGTATCTGAATGTACATATCTCTGTCTATGTATCTGAATGTACATATCTCTTTCCATCTATCTGAATGTTCATATCTTTGATTATGTATCTGAATGTACATATATCTGCCCATGTATCTGAATCTCTGTTCATCTCTGTCTACATATCTCCCTTGTAACTGACTGTAAAATCTTTCTGTAATGGAAATTAAAATTAGACATAAAATAAGAAGGGGAAAAATTGATTGACGGTGTCGTCTATGTCCTAGAAGTCTACTGACGGGATAAGCTGTTCTTTGTCCTCATTAGGTTGTATCCTGTACTGCAACGTAACACATTTTAGGCTGCCATTTTATCACATTTTTAACAGTGGCAGTGACAATTCTAAATAACATGACATGACATTACTCCTTCAAGACAACATATATGATTCCAGGCGTCTACTAACGTCAAGCAGACTTCGACGACAACAGAATCCTACCACATACTAGATTCACTATTCTATACTACAAAAAAAAACCACTGCCGACAACTAAGACACAGACTAGGTTCCTACACTACAAAACTACGTCCTACTCTAACAAAACTAAGACTCAGACTCTAACTAACGCAAAACTAAGACTGACTGACTACCCCACCCAAAGTCTAACTTGCCAAACGAGCTCCATGGTAACCACGTGATCTACAAGCAACTGACTTAAGGGGTAGTGAAATGTAAACAAGTAGTTAACACATTCTGTGGGACATAACTTTAGTTTACCCAACTTTTAGATTCGAAAATGACTTACCTATCTTTCTATGTTCTATGTTCTACTACTATTACTACTACTACTATAATTACTACTACTACTACTATTATTACTACTATATACTATTATAAAGTGCTCATATACTATTATAAAGTGCTCATATACTATTATAAAGTGCTCATATACTATTATAAAGTGCTCATATACTATTATAAAGTGCTCATATACTATTATAAAGTGCTCATATACTATTATAAAGTCCTCATATACTATTATAAAGTCCTCATATACTATTATAAAGTCCTCTATTATAAAGTGCTCACTCCACCTTTAGTTGCTGTAACCATGCCATTATTAGTGACCTTTAACACGAACGCTCCTGGTGATGGGGGTGGCTTCCCACGGTTCACTGAAAATGAATACAGTGAAAAAAAAACTGTTAAAAAGTCAATGATGCAGTCGTTTCTTTACATTTTTATAATGAAAAGGTTTCCAAAGCATTATCACAATCATTACAAATACTGCTACACTTACTACAGCTAAATCTTTTACTATTGATTCTACAACAACAACAACAACAACAACAACATTACTACTACTACTACTACTACTACTACTACTACTACTACTACTACTACTACAATTACTACAACTACTACTGCTGCTGCTGCTACTACTACTATTACTACTATAAATAGTGTATAAGTATAGAACTATACACAAAGCACTGATTTTTCTTGTTTACATTGGTGACGCCGAAAAAGGGACACCTCACAGCGTTCTCAATTATTCAAGCAAAATGTTTAATTTTAAAGTTTTCTTTTGTATTTTTCATTCATTTTCTTCATTTTCTTAAATTTCATTAACTTAGTTTAATGTAATCCTATACTTTGTCTCCTCTATTTTATTCTTCGTCTTGTTTGTTGTTGCCTGACGAATGCAAACGGCGAAACGTCACAACTTTGTATTCGTTAAATAATAAAGCTGTCCCTATTTTTTTTTAGTTTATACATTTTACTACTACTACTACTACTCCTACTACTACTACTACTACTATTAGTACTAATACTACTACTACTATTACTATTACTACTATTACTACTACTACTACTACTACTATTACTACTACTATTATTATTACTACTACTACTACTATTATTACTACTACTACTAATACTACTACTACTACTACTAGAGCTCCCAATTCTGCTTTAGCTTTTACCGCATCTAAGTACTTTAAGAACAATAACAACAGCAGCAACATATATTGAAACTATTGCAGAAGCTGGTATGTCGTGTTCTGTCAAAGAGTGCTTGAGAATCTGTGACAAAATCTTCATGGTTTGACAGTTTCAGTCAAAATTTTGAGAACTTGGAATTCTTTTCCTCTATGCTATTGCCGATGCCACAAGGATGCTCGATACTATCATCAAATGTGGACTATTCACATTAGAGAGAACACTGGATGAATACTGATACTCAAATTGCTTCAAAATCAGTACATACGTAGTTTAAAGGACAAGCATTGAACAATTTTGAGATCAAGGTTGGAGTCAGGCAATGCTAAGTTCTTACTCCTGCTGCCATTTGAACTTATTTTCTTGTGTGGAATTTTCAAATAAATTTAACTTTGATGTATTCATTCAAAAGATATTGAGATCAATGTTTAATTTAACGTGACTTAGAGAAAACAAATGAAGCCCTAATCAAAGAGTTTCTATTTGCTCTCGATTCAACTCACAGTGAGACTACTCTGCAGTCCCTGATTATAATTATGTCATGTCACGTCACTTAATGTCACGGAAAATTAGAGATCAATGCGATTTTTTTGTTCTTCCCACCCCCACCCCCCTTCCAAAAAAAAAAAGATAACTACAACGACTGAGAAAGTTTTGAACGGAAACCTGCTTGAATCAGTGTGCTTTCCTTGCAACACAGCCACAAAAATACTTACTACCACTTTTGATTTGTAGTCTGTGATTACCAATTAGGCCACTACTGTAGCATTATCTGCTTCTACTGATTTCTATGTTTATTTTTCCTGATACCTGTTCTGTATCATAAGGACAGACTGTGCGCTGTGCATTTTTCTTTTTTTTTTTGTGGGGGTGGAGGTCCAAAACGTAAGTCTATTCTGAATTCTACTCAAAGTGCAATTAAAACGCGTAGCTAAAAAAAATTCATTTCATCATTTGCGGCTTTTAAACTTACATTTTCAAACATAATAGATTTCATAATGTTGTTTTCTTTACAAAATATTGAGTTTCTGTGCTTTGATTCTTGTACTACCATGAAAATTATTCTGGAATTATTCAACAGATTGCAGTTTGACCAATGAGGAGCAGAAACACTTTCGTGCAGAAACACCGAATTACGGAATTACTGAAATAACTGTTACTTATAAGAGAACTGTAGTGAGTGTTTTAGTACTAAATAGTTTGTGGTGCCATCTCTGCTGCTGTTTATTTGATCTTATCTTATATCTTACATCCTTCCCGAGCCGTTAAACGTCACATAAGGTTCACAAGGTAGTTCGCTAATTTTTCCTCTTTTCGGCGAGCTTTTTAACCTCATCAAGGGATTTTATGCCTATTAATTTGGCCTCTCTTAACAGTGTCCTCTTTAGAGTTTCACGCGGTCTGCCTCTTTTTCTTCGACCTGTTGTGTTCCACTTCACAGCTTGTGTTGGGATTCTCTGACCGTTTCTTCTCATCACGTGACCAACATTTGTCCATCTCCTTTTCTTAATCACCCCTGAGACTGGTTGTTGTTCTGTCATCTATCTTATCTTTTCATTGTTCTTGAATTCGTTCCACTTGAAGCCAAGTATTTTTCTTAGGCATTTATTTTCAGAAGGGTCTAATTTGTTGTCTATTTCTTTAGTTGTTGTCCATGAGGGTGGATATTACATTTGAATTGAATCGTCTTAATTTGGTTTTTGTGCTTATAACTTTTGAATGCCATGTTCTCAAGATTCTTGAGGATCAATACTGCTTTTGAAATTCTAATTCGAACTTCCTTTCCGGTGTCACTTTCCTGGTCTATGTAGCTGCCAAGGTATGCAGATTGATTGACTTCTTCAACATCTGTCCCTTCTACGTGTATATGTCCATTTTGATTAATGGGAATTTTCATTATTTTTGTTCTGTCCTTGGTAATTTCAAGCCCTATTTTGCTAGCCAGTGAAGACAGGATATCTGGTTTTTTTGGGGGGTTTTTTTTTTGCATGGAATTCACATTGTTACTTATAGGAGTTATGTCATCTGTAAAATTAAGATATTTTAGTTGGGTCCCATATATTACCTGTACATCATTTTTTCATTATGAAGTCTATTGTACTTCCAAACAAACAAAGAAAATAGTATACATCCTTGTTTCACGCCTGTTTCAATCTGGAATCATTCGCTCATCCATTCTTCTGTTTTGACTGTAAAAACATATAAATTGTAGAGGTCCTTAATGATGTTGACAATCTTAGATGGTATTCCATATAAACATAAAATTCTCCACAATGAATCTCTGTGTATAGTTCTCTTATTATACGAGTGTTCACTAGTTCCCATTCTATAAGGCTCTTTGCTGCTACAATTGACGTAATTAAACCTACCCCCTCTTGATGTTTACCGTCGTCTCTGCCTGAATGTATTATTAAGTTACCGTTTTCCGCCGATCTTTTCCCTGCTTCTGGTCATCACATTTCAGTGATGTCCAGTACGTCTAGGTGGTAGCTCTCCATTTCTTTGATGCCCTGAGTAGTTTTTCTTGGTGCTGCCATTGTTCTTACATTTCATAATCCAATCTTTGTCACATGTTACGGTCGACGAATGAGCTCTTCGGATTTAGCATCCCTGGTGCTCGGTTGGTTTCTTTGAGAGTTTCCATAACGAATTCTTTTTTTTTTTCACATCTAGAGTCGCGTTTAGATAGGTCCAGTCGTATCTAAATAGGTCCCAGGATAAGGTTGTTAGCCTTATGCCCAACTCCCGATACAGGATATGGGACAGATCAAGCGGAATTACGCTGATTTCTGCATGCCGTTAAAAAAAAAAACGTCAGACATCTTGCACGTCACATCGGAAGTACATTATTTGATGCGATAATAAAACGTCATTGTTTACCTAAATTTGGTTTGTGTATCATTATTTAGAAGTGCATCTTAAATATTTTTTGCCAGTTTCGATTTCTTGGTTTCTTGGATTTTAAAAAAAATTGTTTGGAGCGATACGGTATCACCATTACAGCTCGGCTCCACAATAATTTCATAAAGGTTCATAATTCAGACTCCGGCTTCACTGCTTTCGGGACATCTGGATATATGCCCCGCCACGTGCCGTAGCGCCCATCCAAGAGTATGTTTGCTAATAGTTCCTGTCAAATGTTGGTTGTTTACGATGTGTTTTCTGCCACACAGTTCGGATTTCCTGCCAGCACCTTTAATTTATCCTAGCTCCAGCAGTCTCTTCACATCAATTAAATGTCTGTCAACAACTCTGGTCGTTATTCTACTGCTGAGCATACCAACAGTTTGCCGTCGCTCTTGTGACAACAATCTGGGCGTGACATGAATTCCTTTCAATGGAAACAGATGATACCTTTTACTTGATTAAACTTATCTAATGTGTGCCAGATTTCAAATTCATGTGATTTTTAATAAGGCCATAAATGAAGAAAAAGTTGATTTACATCTGCTGCAACGCAAATTTAAAGTAAACATCACATCGTCACGGAAAAGGCCATTATATTACCTGCCACACTTGCATGCATTATTTTCTTGTCTTGTCTCCTTCTTTATATACCTTTCGGTGCTGAGGGGACAAATAAACGTCGGGCTCCGCGATTTGTTTCATGTAATGGGATATTTAATGCTTCTATAATTTCTTCTCTCCATCTCTTGCGTGGGCGGTCTCTGATACCTACAAATCTTAATATGATCGTAATCTTGTTGGCAATGGTCATGACTTTCGTTTTTCAGCACTGAATCTTCACGTTGTGGCTTTTACATGCCTTTGCTAAATTATCCGTGTTCTGCTGTAGATCTTTTTCTAATGTGCAGAAAAGGATTTCGTTTATGGTCCACCTATTGGGCATGTTTTCTGGACAGTGTTGTGGATTTATCAGTATTGCTTCTGGTGTTGGGCAGTTTTGTGGTGTAGTTTTTACTATGTGTGTTCGCTTCTTTGTAGACGTTGTCAGTGTATGTTATGAATAGAAAGGGACATGGTACACAGTCCTGCCTGACTCCAGATTTTAAGATGAATGATTCAGTGTCCCGCATTTGTTCTAACTGTACTCTGACTGTTTTCTTATTTTTTTTTTGTTGCATAGTTTGATCAATTGTACACTAACTCCATAATGCTGAAAGATTTCCCACGCGTTCGGAACACGAAAAGCACTCATGTAGATAAGCATTCCACGCTCCACATCAGTTCGATTAAGCGGTGAGTTTTTAATGGCAAATTGTATACAAGAACCTTTTTTATTTTTTCAGGAAAAGCCTTTATCAAGAATGTATTTTTATTTTGACTGTTTGTTTTATAAAATATAAATTGTTTTATAAAAGCATTATTGGTTAAAAAAAATAATTGCCTAGTTTATCTCAAAAGAAGCAGACCGTGTGAAACTCTGAAGAGGTTCTTGTTAAGAGAGGCCAAATTAATAAGCATAAAATCCTCTGATGAGGTTGAAAGACTCGCCGAAGACAGGAAAAATTGGCGAACTACTTTGCGAGGCCTATGTGACGTTTAACGGCACGGGAAGGATATAAGATATAAGATAAGATAAGTTTATCTCTGCTGTCTGCAACTTCTTCAGATTCATTAGTTAAAAATAGAACCAAAACATGTTCTGAAAATCTGATGTCCATGAATAAATTTGACTGATTTATTGATAATATTATTTATTCTTTCATTCGGGCTGCAGAAATGAAAGTTCGTTGGGCTTGGGCCTATATTCTCGATGGGTCACAGAAGCGGCATTA